>APFE031175204.1:10192-57574 GCA_000404065.3 Pinus taeda
TTGAAGTTTGAAGTTGGCAATTATAACTCATTGGTAATGAATTATGAATATGATGCTTCGTGAAAGTTGAAAGTTGTTTCATTTCATTTCATTTTATAACATTTCATTTCATTTTATAACGTTTCATTTCATGTTAGATATTGTTTCTTGTAATGGTTACACTTAGCTTACAAGTACAACTTTGGTGATCAATGATGATAAATGTTATATATTGAATTTTGAAAGTTTGAAACTTTAAGATTGATGAATCATGAGACTCAATTGTTGTAGAAGAAGAAGAAGAATAAATTATTTTAACATCCACGAGGCTAGAGATAGCCTATGGGATAGATTGCTTTTTCAACCGCTTGATGTATTTGACTCTTTTTGTGTGAAGCTTCAAAATAAATGCTTCCAGCTTCTCGACAAACCCCTCGCTAAATAGATTATCCCAAGAGCTAGCTGCCAGCATATCTGCATAACTTTCCCTTTTGTCTTTGAAGGCCTCACATTCTAAAATGAAATGTTTTTTTGTTTCCACTTTTATGGAAGAACAAAAAATGCATACTCTTTCCTCCCACACTTCCTTTGGCCTTTTCCGGTGCCCTGTTTCACAACAGAGTTGATGAGAATTAGTCCTTAACTGAGCAATAAGAATTTTGGCTCTCCAAGAGATATTGGCCTCTATGTATACTTTTGGTTGATGACTGTGAGTGGGATTAAACATTTCAATATAGTATTTTTTCTTTCTTCCTAGCTCCTTATCCCAAGTACGCTTGTGGAACTGTTCCATAACAAAAGTTTTTATCTCTTTGTTGTTTACGGGACACACGTTCGAGCAAATACCCCATTTACTAAACCATTTGCTATTTTGCTACATCCAAGCTTTTTTGCTCTTGCACAATCTATCATTAAAGACAACCTTAGGCCATCTACCCTCTTCCATTTGCTCAATTTTTTTTAAATACCTTATGACTCGCACCATAGCAATTGCTTCAATAGGAGCAGTCCCTGTTTCACTTAACAAGATATCATAAGGAATTGCACTTTTAATCTTAAATTTGTTTGTAATCAAACACTTATCTTTTTCTCAATTTGTCTCCACTGCATGTCGGATGTACTGCTGGCCCATAGTTCAGAACCATAGAGAATCACCAGAATCACTAGAAGCCCAAAAAGAGCTTGAGTGGTTTTCTAGTCCCATAACTCTGCCTCTCTACACCTATTTTGAAAAGCATAAAATGCTTTCCAACCCCCAAAAATTCTTTTCTTTCTACAACCATTCCAACTTAGATTTTTGTTGAAGTCAATTCCGAGGTATTTGTAATCTGCAACTTCTTCCAGAATGTTGTCTTCAAAGTAGAACTTATGCTGGTTATGTTTTCTTTTCTTAGAGAAGACCACTACTTTCGTTTCGCTGATATTGACTTGCATCCCCACACTTCTAAAAAAAGCTGAAGGGATAGTAAGTGCTCTTGCAAACCAAGAGCCGATTTAGCAATCAGAATAAGGTCATCTGCATACAAAAGAAGCCTTATAACAAACTTGCTCAAATAGATACCATCACCCCCTTGTGAATTTAACCACTCCTCAAGCTTGTCGATATATAAACCAAAAAGGGTAGGAGATAGTGGGCAACCTTGCTTGACCCCGATATCGGTTCTAAAACTTTCAGAAATCCCTGCTGAAGTTCTAATTTTGACTTTCACCTTTTCATACAACCTATGCACAACTGCTTTCAAATGTTTAAGAACCCCAAGTTCTTCCATTCTGTGCCAAAGCTTATCCCTAGGAACCGAGTCAAACGCTTTTATGAAATCAACAAAGCAACAAAAGACTTCTTCCTTTTTCTCCCAAACTTTTTCAATGATGTGCCTTAAACTTATACAATGATCAACTGTGGAATGTTTAGGTCTAAAACCTGCTTGCCCTTTAGCACACTTACCTCTTTCTTTTGCCCACTTGCTAATTTTGTTTCCTAGCATGCTTCAAAATAGCTTTGCAAACAAAGGGTTTATCATGATGGTCCTATAATTGTAGGGATTATTGATGTCACTGCTCTTGAAAAGAGGTATTGCCAGACTAGTTGTCCAATCTGTGGGGAGCCTCTGTTGTATGATGTTGTTGAAGATTTTTGTAATGTGAGGTGCAAGAACCTTTGAGCCCCACTTTAGATATTCTGCTTGGAGTTCAGCTAAGTCTTTTGCTTTTCCAACACCCAACTTCTTAACACCCATCTCTACCTCTTGTACCATGAAGAGTTCAGTATCAGTGTTGACCAAGGGGGAGGGTCAACCTTGGGACCCTGCTCATAGAGTTGTCTTGCTTAGTCAAACCATTTATAAGCTGTAATATTATTTCTTTGTATCTTTTTTGGTTGGAGCTCCTTCCAAAATAATTTGGGACTATTTTTCCCAATCAAGATTAGTTCTTCCCTCTTTGAAACCATGAAATCAGTCTTTTTCTTGCTTAATAACTACTTGTAAGCTTTGAGCTTTATGTTATCCTTGTTTGACTCTTTCCACATTCTCCTTGCCTTTTTGCATTCATTGTCAAACCAAGCATTAACCGGAAAGCAATTTGTTTCAGACTTCTTAATTTTTGCTCTTTTGCACTTTGCAAGTGCGCATTGAATTAAATGTGTTAACTCATGACTATAAAGGCTGTGAATTGTAATTTTCTCCTTCTTGAAGAGCCTCTCTAGTGTCATTTTGAAGGTATTACAATTTTCTTGGGTCAAAAGAATTCTGCCTTGTGAGAGATTTTGTTAGACATGTTGAATTTTTGACTCTAATTATTTCTTTCCAATCCAAGAGCAACATGAATAAATTGGCTTACGATCTGATTTCAAGTCCCACAACTGATCTCCAATCAAAACTTCCTCCATTTTCTTACACAAACCATGCAAGCAAACTACATAATCTACCACACTTTCTCCATTGTAAGTATTGCAAGTGAAATTACCGGACTTTTCCCACCTAGTCAAGCCATTACAAATGACTAAATCAAAGGCCCCACATAGAGTAAGCAATTGTTCACCAAAGAGATTGCAGCTCTTGTCCTCTGAATTCTTTCCCACTGATGATTACTTTCTTCTGTAAGCCAAATAGGGTCACAATCATCTTTACAACAAAGAATGCTAGCTTGCTCACTTGTAGTCCTAGCATTGAAATCACCCCCTATAAGGACTTCACCTAGCTGCGAATATGTTGCAATATCTGCTTTTAAGGCTGCAAATGGATCTTTGTGGTCAAGCCCTCTACTTTTGTAGATTTTTGAAATCTGTGGCGCAAAATAGCACGCTGCAATTCTGATGAGATTTCCATTTTCTGATATTTTAAACCAAATGAATTGCTTATTTGAGTCTTCTTTTTGTAACTGAATGAGACGACCTTCTTTCTCCCTTGCTAAAACCATGATACCCTCGTGCCCTTTGCCATTCCCTGCTGCCTTGTTCCACACTGCCGTCTTCCAGTATCCTTCAAATAGAGGTGTCGTGCACCCTTCATGCTCATGTGTTTCTATGAGGCAAATTATGTCTCTATCTTCCGCAATAGGCCCTAACCCAGGTCCTTGTCTCCATGGGTAACCTCTGCAGTTCCAACAAACTAATCTTAAGGAAACCTGGGTATGACTTGATTGCTATTTATTTTGACATGCAAGACTTACATTTGAGTCTTTGTCCCTGCATTCCCATACTAACCTTGCTTTCTGATTTCCTGTTGAAGAGTTTGTTGCCTCTTCTTTGTTACTAACTCGTGAACATGGTTGATGAAGATTATAACTTCTAAATGATTGATGTTATATGGTTCAATCTATGTTTTTATGCTTTTTATATCTAATTTATCATTCTACATGCTTTTGTTGACATATATGCATCAAAATATAAAAATATATATATTATATAAAAATTCACTCCCAAACCGAGAGCTTCTGAAAATGTCGCTCCCGCTCCCAAGTAACCTTGAGTGGAAGCACTCTGTTGTTGTTTGCATTAGGCTTTATTTTGTTGAAAGTGGGTAGCATCGGGAGGTACTCTCACATGACTTTGGTGCCATGCTTGTGAGAGAGAAAAACCCACAAAGATGAGTGTGTGGGCTTTGCACCCAAGTTTGGGGTTTTGGATCCAAAGTGAGTGGGCTTGGAACCCAAGGAAGAGCATTTAATAGTCTAATTTAATGTTAAGGTTGAGATTGGAGGTTACTTGAAGGACAGAAGGGCTTCCTAAGAGACCTAAGGACAATTATAAATAACAAACTAATGGACAAGTTTGGGGGGAAGAAGAATAAATGAGTATTTTTCTTGTGTGTGGTGAAAAAGGCAGCAGAAGGAGCCGCAAGAGCAAAGAAAAACTCTGTTTAGCATTGTAGGAAGGTCTAAGGATAGACCAAGCTCTGGTTAAGGCAATTGCAACCAAGGAGGGAGCTTTTGGAGGTTTTCCTAGCATAAAGAAAGGGTTTGAGCCCTAGTTTGAGGTTTGGATTGTGTCTTGAACAAGCTATAGGGAATGTTACCGCTCAAACTAGCAGGGGTCCTAGAAGGGGTTCCTATAGATCAACTACTAGGTCGAGTGGCAACAATGGAGCAATAGCCCGCTGTCACCTCAGCTAAAACTTCCTGCTCTTTACGAACATTCACCAATGGGAGGATTCCCGGTATCGAGGGAATCACTAAGAGGAATATATCAATAGTGTAAGGGTTGTGATTCCAAGAGCCTATTCAAAGGAGAGACTCTAATGACAGAGTTTGCTTGTTTTGTAAGCAAGGTGAAAGACTCTCCAAGAAGGGCTAGAAGGAGACCTAGACCTAGGTTTGAGGGGTGTGCCTTGATAAGAAGTGCCCTAGGCCAAGGAATCCTAGAAGAATAGGGTTTCTAAGCAATTGTTGTGGAATTAGAGTGACAAGGTTGCAGGACTGTAAAGAAGCCCTAGTGGACCCAAACGAGGTCAAGGGTGTGGGGTAAAACTTCAAACAGGTGGACTTGACAAAGTGAGGGAGGAGAAAAGGATTAAAGAGGTATGATTTAACTTTTATTTCCAATGTTGCGATCCTTAATGAAAGCACGAACCACAGGAAAACTAGGGAAATGATTTTCGAGCTAGGGCTTGGGATATCTCGAAATTCCAAAGTCGAAATGGCCTCAAATTTGGAGGACCTCTAGAGGACTCACCAATGCAGCTCTAGACCAATTTTCATTGATTTTTGATGGCTATAATAGAATTTGTATGATGCCTGTTACCCACCACCTGTAGGTGGTATCCATAGGAAATTTTTTTTCTCTTAGATGGCCCTCAACCGACAGTCAGCGCCCCCTTGCAGCCACTAGATAGCTCGATGTGCCACTATCTCTGCCACCTGAGCCAGCCATGTGGTCTCTAGCCCATCTGATATGATCGTATATTTGAAGGTGGGCCTTCCAACCCCGAAGGTATGTCTTTTCATCGTGTAGTTGGGTATTTTTGTTTACTTATCATGGACACTTTTGGGCATGGATTGGTAAGGGGATTCTACGAAAAGAGTGGGTTTGGTTTGTACTCTTGTCTCCTCTGTCCAACTTTATGGTTAGCCTTGTATCCTAGTCTCGGGGGATCTTTTTTATTGGCTGCTTGCTTTAGGGGTGGCACTACGTGGGAAACCCCGATTTTGGTTGCATGGTCCTACTTCTCGACACCATATACATCATTGCCCTCCGCTCATTATAACCCCATTCACCGTATTTCCCATCCGGGTCCACATTTATCCATTAGGTCTGTTACCGCTCAAACTAGCAGGAGTCTTAAAAGGGGATCCTTGGAGGGCTACTACTAGGCTAAGGGCAACAATGGAGCGATAGCCCACTGTCACCTCGGCTAAGGCTCCCTGCTCTTTATGGACTTTCACCAATGGGAGGAGACCCGTTATGATAAGGATCACGAAATGGATGGACCAATGATAGGGCGAGGGGTGATACTGGAAGCCTATTCACAAGAGAGGCTCAAATATGTGGCTTGCTTGTCTTGGAAGACGAAATGGAAGGCTCTCAAGGAAGGGCTTGGGGATAATTTCAAGGGTTAGGTTTTGAGTATGTGCCTTATAAAGGAGATCCCTAAGCCCTAGAATTTTCGTGGAAACTTGGGTTCCAAGTGATCTTTGAAGAATTAACCTTGATAGTGCATGGGACCACATGGTACCAAGTGGACTTGAGGTTAGGTCAAGGGGATAGGATTTAGCAACTAATGATATGGTTGACCTAATTAGGGAGGGGAAATGGATCAAGGAATGAGTTTTCAATAAAAGGCAATGCAAGGATCCTAGTGAGGTTTCTAGCCTTAAGGGAAATCAAGGGCAAGGATTGGTCTTCGAGCTAGGGCTTGCGATATCTCAAGATCCCACCTTCGGAATCTGACGAAATTTGGAGGGCTTCTTGAGGATACACTAGTGCAGTTGTGGACCAAAATCGAAGTATTTGGATGGCTAGAGTCTCAAACTCTCTTGATGATTCAAACTCCAAAATCTACTAGCTGAACATGGACCTTTGAGGCCCAAACTACAGAAGGGCATTCAACTCTCTTTTCTTTTGATGACTAATCTATGAAATCTATTTGCAGACCTTGGTTGAGGCTATTTGCAGAAGTATATTGTGCATGAATGTAACATCAATTTTCTTTGTTTTGAGCATATGTTGCAAGCGTATTTGTTGAGGTTTTCTGAGATGATTTATCTCTGCGGGTGTAATGTCAAGCAGTGTAGTGAAGATTGTTGAGTTTTATTGCTAGGTCACTTCAGGTAGACACAAGGTCATAAGCACAATCACTAGCAAAAACCCGTCTACACAGCTGTGTGTTATGACTAAAGAGATCACAAGTACCAGTGTACTGAAGTCAATGTAAAGATGCTCTGTTTGAAGTACGAATTGATATATAATGGTGGTCCTGCACATTCATGGAATAACATCATCAAATTTCCCTGCTACTAATGATCACAAGACAACGTAGTAAATTGATATACTTCTTGTAACTGTTCTGGCTTGTTCTACAACAAGTTTTGATGCTTATGTTGGTTCATTCAGTTCATAGTGATAATGTTTCAATACCAGGACCAAACGTTTGATGCATACCTTCAGTCTCGAATCTCTTTGATAAATATTTCTTTGTTACATTTGCGGTGAATGTAATTCAAGTTTTGCAATGATAATTTGGGAGTACGTGTGATCTGGAGGTTGTATGCATATGTGATATATTAGTTAGGCGATTTTCCCTTCATATTTTGTTCTTTCGAATAGTGTTGGTATGAATATTGTATATATAGCTCTGCGAATGAAGCAAGTACAATTCATGTGCGTTAATGATGCAATATGGTGCGATAAGAACCTGAAAGACAAGCTCCATATGCAATATATATATCTCAAAATTGTGCATTAAATTCTTGATGAAACCTAGAGCAAATTGCATGTACTCACATTACATATCATAATTGTGCACTCAATTTCATTAAAATTTGGAGATTAACCTTATCCTGTGATTACTGTGGTTCAAATCAAGGAATGTTGCAGATTTGGACTGATGTTAGTATTTCCAAAAAACGAATTTTATTATAGATTTTTCCAGATTTGAATAGATTGAGTGGACAACACCGATTTTGGCTTAGAAGTATATATGGCAGAAATGTGTCACCATGAAGGCAGAAAAGGTAGCATGTCACGAGATAGCCTGTTGGTCATGTTGGATCTGATGATATTCACTTTCCTAGATGGACAGAGGAAGCTATGATCAGCTCTACATTGATTGCTTTTATAAGATACCTTTGATGACGAAGATACTATAAATGATGGTTGATGGAAAGTGATATAAAAGGCTACTGGCAAGAACCTTGTTACGGAAATAGATCGGGAAAGAGTTTGGCTCCATAACATCCAGGAATGTCAAAGCTCAATTGAGATGTGATGATGCGAGAGAAGGAGCTCTTGGAGCTACTAGGAAGAACAAGTAGCTGATGAATGAGACAAAGATGAAGCTTATGGTTCTGTTTCCCTAGTTGAGAGGGAGCTAAGATCTACTCCATGTTTAAAAGGAAATGAGGATTACCACCTTGATTGAGAGGGAGTAAATTTGGAACACCATATTCTCCATATGTCATGCACTAGACTAGGACTAACAACCGTAAGTCTAGTGAACGCATAGGGAGGGAGAATGGATGATTGGATAAGCATCTGAGATGGGTACTCCTTGAGGATTGGGAATCCAAGATAGGAAGTATTCCTGTGAACTAATACTCTTTGAGGATTTGACAGGGTATCCAAGATAAGAGTAGTCGAAGAGGACCGATATTCTTTGAGGATTGGGAATCAAAGATAAGAGTAGTCCTGGAAGGACATACTTGGTGAACATCCGGATGGGGTATGTGCCTTGAAGAGACTGTGGTGGTGGTGTCCATATGTATGCCTCCTAGCATTCTACTCTAATCTAGTGCAGAGTTAGAGCTTGTTAGTCAAGGCGTTGATATTTTTGAGATTAACAATGTTGGATATGATGTTGATGCTTGAAGATGGCTTATCAATCCGACTCTTCTTATGAGAATATTTCAATTTGAGAGTATCCTCGTACCAGTTGTGTAATTATGAATACCTCTCTAGTTAAGAGTGAGTGTTGGAAAATGTAACTATGTTACTTATGTTATTGTATAGTTCATGTAAAAAACAAAAGAAGAAAAAGAAAATTATTTTCAAAGCATGGGTTTCATGCTCAAGTCAAATTATTATTTAGGTCAAGCATGTTTTTCATTCTTCTAGGGTTCTTTGAGTCAAAAGAATATTTGTCATAAGTCAAATTATTGTACTTGAGTCTAGTGCTAATTGGACTTTTGAAAGAAAGTGGAAAAATGATTTTATTTGAGTCAAAAATGTCAATTTTGTCCCCACAAGACCAAGTCGGCCTTCCCTAGACAAGTCGACCCTGGAAGGGAACCATTTGACCTCCTGGATGTGTATAAAATAGTGCAATTCATCCTCATTTGGAGCATCACAAGCAAGTTTGAATTCTATGCCAAGAAGTAAGAGAAAACCAACGAAATACAAGAGAAGTAGAGCTGAAGTCAAAGAAGAGAGAGCGAGGATCAAAAGAGAGAGAAATCCGGCCTAATTTTTGTCACACATGCAAAATTGCAGGAGTTGCAAGGGCTGAAAACTGCAGACCAAATTGCAGGGGCTGAAAATGTGAAGTTTGAGCAACTTTTGGAAGGCTTTGACTATTGTGGACTTGAGTTGAATTTGACTTGTTGGAAGAGCTCGGAAGGAGGGCTGACACAGGTCTTGTGGGAGGTCTTGGGCTTGGATTTTGGGTCTTGGATTGCTCACTTTGATCTGATTCTATAAGAAGAGAAGAATTTATTGGGTTTTCCCCTTGGAGGGGTTTTGCCTTGGCTTGGAGCCTACATCTTGTGTTCATTGTTTTTTTGTGAACTTCATTGTTTATGGTTTTGATAATTGTTTGATGAAAAGAACATACTAAAAGTAATAATAAGCCAACATATCTTCACAAGCAATTATCAAGTTAAAGAGAAATCACCCTAATCGCTGCCCTATTGATTTCTCAACATCCTCCCCACCCTTGTTCAATTCCCACATGTGACATGTTGAGCTCATAATTAGTATATCCTTGTAATGGCCTTGAACCAAGTTTTCTGAGAGTCCCTTGATGATCAAAACATATATATTCCTTGTATGGAATATAAAGATATTTCTTTGAAGGAAAAAAAAAAACCACTGGTTAATTGGTTGTTGCTGGGTATTTGATCAAACAAATTAGGTGTTGAAGAGTGAAGTTTAGGTTCATTATACATATATGTCTAGGTGTTTGATTCTCGTCGAAGGAATTGTGGCTTCCAGCAGAGGAATTCTCAGGTTTTGACATGTTTGAGGTCAGCTTTGGTTCTCATAACTAAAACTGGTTTTTTGCAGTGATACCATGTTCTGAAACTCCAAAGATTTTGATTCTTTATGTAGATTAAATGAGTGCTGAAGTGGTCAGAAGCAAAGGGACAGGAATTTAAGAGTAAAAAATGTGACAATGAATATTGAAGTCAAGGCAAAAGTGATAACATCTTTGAAAGTTGAATGTATACCTTCTGCTCTTTGGAATTTGTTCTGTGGAGTAGTTTCAGATCTTGCTTTCTTTCAGGTGAGATGTATCTATTAATAATCATTGCACCTTGTGATTGATCTGTGCACAGCAATACATGGTGCATCTTCTCTCAAATGGACTATTGGATGGTACAGGGTCCGCATAAATGGCAAGGTATTGAAAATAGAGTGGATTTATTATAATTACCATTGTTAATTTCTGTCAGGCACTCATTCATTTAGATAATGTGTTGTTTTGCTTGAATTACAGATGTTAATTTTGTGATGTGCAAGAGGAAGACTAAAAGACGATGTCCATTGACCTTCTGAGATGTTGGTTGTAGGTTTCACCTAAAGACATAAATAACATTGCAGAGACAATCGACAGGACAAATAACATGGGCTTTCAACGACATGATCACTGAGTTTATTGAATACTTTTGTACGGATACAGTTTACAATGTAAATGCAGAACTTGTGGAGTACTTAGTACTCTATTGAACAAAACAAGGATGCATGAAATAAACAGCAATTTTTTTTCTTAATCTTGTGCTCTTGGATCTGTACTTTTATGGAATTATTTATTTGTAAAGTTATATTTGCTAGTTTTAGTCACCGTCACAAGAAATGGCTATGCTTGACCTTTTGGATTAATATTTTAATATTTGTGATTTCCCATTAAAAATGTTGAAAAAAGGAGGTTTGCGTAGGTACTGAAGTTCTGATGCTCTTTGACTAGCTCTCAGGGATTGCAAATGATGTTTGTTGTTTCATGGTAATGCGAGTAGCTTTGTGTGCATATCTAAGATCAATTGTATTTGGGAAATAGGTATCTTGTTTTTTTTAGATGAAACATGCCAACGTGTGGAAAATGTCTATGCATGAGTTTTTGGACTTTGTACGTTCATATTTGTGATTTACTGTTAAAAATGATGAAAATAGAAGGGTGCGAATATACTGAAATTCTGATTTTCCTTTACCAGCTCCCAGGCGTTGCAAATAATTTCCAGTGTTTCATAGTATTGCAAGTTACTTTGTGTGCATATCTTAGGCCAATGTATTTGGGAAGTAGGTATGATGTTTGTTTCTCTTTGTATCAAAACATGCCTCTGAAGGGACATTCTTTGGCTTAAACGATACAACTGAGGGGCTATCCTTTTGTCCATATCATTCAGAAAATGGCCCGAACGTGATCATTGGGAATAAACCTTGGGTTCTTTGCATGACAAGCAACACTTTAACTATACGTTTGACCATTGTGGGGGAGATTGAAAGTGGGTCTCCTGTTAGGTTTCTTACTATGATTGTTGGTATGGTTATCTAAGTCTAGTCTCCAATCTATCATTTTCTTACAATTATTACTTTCAAGGGAAAATGAGTAGGCAGTTGGATCTATAACCCATATGGTACAAATGGCATTTTCATATGTTAATTGCTTTTGTTCATATAGGTGATCATTTTGGTGCCCATGGTCGGCTTCATCAATCACAATTGTTGGCATTCTTTTTTGTTCGAATCATTTCTTGTTCTCCAAGCCAAGTTATTTTGGCTGGCATTGTGTAGGTCTGATGGTGTATTTCTATTGTCTCTCAAACACTTTGTTGTTTTCCTGGGAAGAGGTGATTTTTTTTTTTTTGATATGTTTGGCTTTGTTCAAAAGGATGCAGTGACGTCCTTGCCCGTGCTTTCATGTGACCGTTGTTCTTGTGAGCAAACTTCCCAAATACCTGGCGTGATATGGAACATCCACTAATACATACTTACAATCAATATATATATATATATATATATAAAACAAACTTGAAGCAAAACCTACTCAAGAGGACATCCCTATGGGTAGATACAACTTAATTGACACAATGTCTCAAATCTCATACAAAGTCCTATTAGAATATGACACTATTAACTATTGTCCTTGTCAGGTCAGGAGAGTAACTCCACGGTTCAATTGTATTTTTACATTAAGAGAAGACATGGATATATACAAGGAGAGGGAGACTATTGGGTTTCATCTCCCAATCTCTCTTCATCTTTTAACTTTTTTTATTTTGCTATTTACAATATTTACATGGATTTTTCTAATCCCAAAGATTAGGTGTCAACATTCCCCTCTTAATTTGAAGGGATGTTGGTGAGTCTTGTTGTACGTGTTTCTCGTAGGCAGTACTTGGTTGCAAAAACTACGCAAGGAAACCAACTTAACCAGCCTTTAGGGTCAAGCTGGCCCTTGAACCAGAGGGGGCTCCCTTAGTTGTTACGAGGCTTTGTTTAACGATGTTCACCTGTCACTTAACAACAACCTTTGAAGCACAATGGCCAGATTTATGGTTTTAGTTGGGGGTGGTTGGCGATCAATGACAATGCCTATTCATGATTAAAGACCTTTCTCACAAGGTCCCTTTTCAAAGTGTGAGCATCCAACCTGACAGAATGACTTAGCTTTTCAAAGATTATGATAGAAGAATGTAAGGAGATTCCTAATAATTGAGCAGTTAGCTTGACTACTTAACAACTAGGGAAATTTGGATGCATGTGGAAGATTTCTACAACCCAACAAAACATATTCAGGAGAAAATAGAACAACAAACAATAAAATTTGTTCAAAGAAGAGCTAACTCAGACAGACAGTCCAATATACCAATCTATTTAAACGCTTATTAATTTGCAGGGGATTTCATAGAGATTGAAACTCAATCTATTCTTACCTAGATCTTCTATAATACTTTGAACATGTGCAGAAAACAAGTTATGGAAACATTAGAAAGACATACTAGAAACACAAAACTTGTCATAAACTAGAGCCAGAAGTCTTTCATTAGAAATCCTATAATAGAAGCTATTACAAAGTCAAGAGCCTTGGCATCAAAAGCCAACCTTGATTATTACAAATGAAATAATATATATAGACAAGATCTTTCCTAAATGTTACAATAATTATGGAATAAAATCCTGAATAGTATACTAAAAATAAAACAATCTCTCTAATTTATCTGCTGGAAACTTTGAACTGCTTGCAAGTATCTTGTCTTGAAGTCTGGAATTGGTTCACTAGTGCTAATATTCTGCCTTTGTTTGTTGAACTGCTTGAGTCAAATTCCTTGGAATTGAATTTGGAATGTTCTGCCACTTGTCTCCTTTCTCAAAAGATAAGTTCAACTCTTTCCTTAGTAATGAATAAACATTCATAACAGGTTCATATTTTACTTTAACACATTTAATAAAGATGTTGGAGTATGGCCATTGATGATTTGAATTAAGGGACTGATATTTCGACCTATATAAAAGGAGATTCGCTGCCTTGTACCAGAATGAACTCAATCCAGTAGTGATAATAGAGTTTAGTATCTAATTTGTAGCACTAACTTCAGCAAATGAAACACCATTATCACATGTACCTTTGTGTATGGTTTATTCCCCCATAGTAAAACCACCAACTGGTTGACAATGGGAACAACTCCACACTTGAATTAGATGTATTGTGGTCAATATTAGATAGGTAATCTGCCACAATTTGCAATGACATTGTTGTACCTGAAGGAGGCATAGTCTGGTCCTCTAACAATGATTGTGATTGGGTGGTAGCTTTGTGACATTCTTTCCACCATGCATTCAACCATTCATCAAACATTGTATTTCGAATAACTTGTTGCAAAGTATTCAACATTGTATTTTGTTCCTCTTGGGTACGCGCTATTGTCACACATGACAGAATTGTCTAAAGCACTTCTGTACCTGTAGTACCAATTATTTGACCTATAATATTTTGATGTTCCTTTATAGAAAAATGGCTATCAAATAACGGCCACAACTCAAGCTCTTCACAATACACATGTTGATCTAATGCTATTCGGATTGATTTGCACATGCATTGCAACTTTGTACAAAGTAATTCATACTCCTGTATTTGATCTCTAAATAAATAATTTCTCACATCCAAGGCCATAGGTAGAGTGTTACTAGTCACATTCCCATGCCGTTGTGAAAGCTGTAGAAAGAACCATAGAAACATCTTTGACAAGCTTCTCCTCATGTTGGTGATCTATGACATATGAGTGACTCCCATGGTGTAGAGCCTCTTTGGCCTCTAGGGCTGGAAATACTATCTCATCTTCAGCATTGTTGTGAGCACGATACAAGCCCAACAGAAGACAAGCGTCCACTAAATTGTTGTAGGAAGGCCTCATCACAATCAGTAAACCTAACTGACTCAACATCTAAGTATTTAAATTCCTTACAAATTGCTTTTGTGAAACTGGAAAATATGATCAATAGGATTGGGATTGGATGCTTGGTCATGACCAATATCATTTCCCAAACAAAATAAGATAGAACAAATAGATGTACTGGCCTTAGAAACAAGAGGAAAAGGATGATTTTTTTTCCTTTAGAGTTCATGACTAAGTTTAGATTGTTACTGGTTATTCCCAGCGTAAGAACACCATAATCTTGGTTCATAGAGGGACCTCCAGTCTATCTCATTTGGCTCACTGGAGCACTTTGGTCAGAAGTAAAACTTTCATGCTTTGTTTTGCAAAAAACGACATTGAACATATACTCTATAGGAAACTAGCAAAATATCTCTATTTGCTCACAATTTTCGCAAAAATTCTCGATGGAAAACCAATTGGGATCATTATGCAAAAAACCCACGTTCCAGATTTTTTAGATTTGACCTCAGTGGCCCAGAAATGGAACCCGAAATTGCTGTCTATAAACACTGCGAAATTTTAAATGAAGCGCACAGTAAAATTTCTTTCTTTGATAAAAATTGGGGCTTAACCATCAAACCCCCTTTTCAAATTGTTGCTGGTGTTATCAAGACGACTTTTGGCACCTGATCACAATGCTCTGAAATAAAGAGGCTGAAGATGGAGATCCCACAGATTGTTGTGGGTATAACTTTTTGGATGACATCTTGTCTACGTAAACCCAGAGCTCATAACTCTTCTTCATTAACAATTCAATAATTGAATGCCTTATCCTTGTATCCAATCATGGTGATAAGCCTAACTGCCTGCATTAATTCAAAATCCAAATTTTCCATACATTTTGAAAGTAGGGTTGACTTATTGTCTAGTGGAAGAAAGAAAAGCAACCTTATTCAGAGATTGATGGTGAACATAGGCTTGTGGGAAGAAGAAACAAAGGTTTGAAAATGTGTGATGAAATTTTGAATGAAATGAAGCAGCCCACCCAATAACCCAGCACGGATGACAAAGATTAAATGGACAACATACATTCCTGAGCACATATATCAGTGAATATTTATCTACAAGATTGAGAATTGGAAGCTAGAATGGAGTTGGGAAATTAGAATAAGACGATGTGAATGACAAACATAACAAAGGACTAGACTGTCAGGTAGGAGTGAAAGACCCAATAAATCCATTTCTGTCAATGTGCACACGCCCAATTTTCCACGAGAAAAATGATATCATTTGCTTCTTGCAAAATCTTATCGAAGTGTCTTAAACCATCTATGGTCTCAATCTTATCAAATATCTGTGTCTGGTGAAAATCACCAAGCTTAGAAAGATAAGATGGTTTGTCTAACATCCTCTGCAAGTGTCATCCTTGCTGTATGTATCTGGAACATGTGTCTCCTTGTTTATTGTCAAGTAGATAATCTTTAATCCTTTCAAGCTTTGAGGGTTCGAGCTTGGATTTGGTCAGGATGTTAGATTTGTCAAAAGCCGAAGAAAATGGAATGTCTAGAAGAGAGGAAAATGAAAGAACCTTGGTCAAATTCAAACCCCAGCTCGCATATCGATTCACACTGTCAAAAATCTTCTTGTACTGAAACCATAACCTGATTTCGGAGGGGGTCTGTAGTGGTAAACAATTTTCGACCTGGGGGGACCGAAATCCATAGGAATATGCCATGTACTCGTAAGTTGTTTTTATCAAAACAAGACTTTGGACCCCACCAACGGTTAAAGCTTAGATGACCTTTGGGGGTCTGAAATGAAATGAAAATCGTTGATTTGGTTGTGTGAATCTCCGCCATTAAAACTTGCCAGAAATTTAATGGTTGAGTTAAAATAACAATTTTAATTTTAAAGCTAAAATTTAAAAAAAATAATATATTTGATGATATATTTTAATAAAATTAAAATCATTTAAAATAAAATTTATTGTAACTTTTTAGTAGTGTCAAAATAAGTTACAACATCAGCTCCAATTGGGGTCTGCTTCCCCCTGTGGGATGCAAAGACCTAGTAGACCTGTGCCTTGAATGTTGGGCATGCAGTCATACGGTAAGCCTGTAACTTGAAGCTGCAATATGCTCTAATCAAACTGATACTCCCAACTGAAACACTACAATCCTTATCTGTAACTTTTAACTTCAAATATGACCACTGTAACGAGTTACTTGAATGCATCCTCTGTCCATTGCTGACTATTCGCAGCAGAAAGAATATAAACCATAAAGCAAATTTCACCAGAACTTCAAACCCTATTGCTTGAAAATAATTACTCACTCAATGCCTAACAACTTGCTTAAAATGAAACAATCATCATGCTGCAAATTGTCAGACATGGAGTCATACTATAAAATCATCAACCATTCATATGCCATAATATAAAAATATAACCAATCCTCATGGATCAATCCTGTCATTTTAATACCCTGCTACTGCACACTAAAAAGCCTGCTCCCGTGAAATGAAACCATATGCCTGCACTAATTCGAATACTCTTTCCCACTAAAATTTGAAGATGAAATTTTCTAAAGAATAAAACTATACACTGATTTATCGTATACTATCAAATAACACCACTCAATCCCACAGACCTCTATTTAACTGAACTGAAAAGCTTTACACTGTTAGGTGTAATGCGCTTTCCAATGTAACCAAGTGAGGAGTGGGTTTATTGACAAACCACGTTGCCAGTCGCTGAAAATCTGAAATATATGTACAATATAAACATCAAATCCCATACGAAACTTATACTCACAGGTGAACTTTAATAGCTGCATCCTCTATCAACATCTTAGATTTATGATCATCACTGAGAGGAAAAGCGATATATTGTTGATTGCAACTATCAATGAACCTTGCATAGCAGTAAAGGCAGCTGAAAACTTGAAACAGTGGGATGGGTAATCCAATGGAATCGCCATATGACAGTGGAGTCGCCAGGTGAAAGCAATGAAACCAATAAGAAATGCCCATTCCTTGTTCACCAGCAAGGAATAGATCTAATCTTTATCGTTCTCCGAAAAAAGATCTCTTTGTTACTTCGATCCCCGACAACAATGCCAAATGTTGTACATGTTTCCCGTAGGCAGTCCTTGGCCGCAAACATTACGCCAGGAAACCAACTCAACCAGCTTTTAGGTTCAAGCTGGCTCTTGAACTAGAGGGGGCTCCCTCAGTTGTTATGAGACTTTGTTTAACGCTGTTCACCTGTCACTGAACAACAGTCTTTGAAGCAAAATGGCCAGATTTATGGTTTTAATTGGGAATGGTTGGTGATCAATGACAATCCCTATTCATGATTAAAGGCCTCTCTCACAGGGTCCCTTCTCAAAGTGTCAGCGTCCATCCTAACATAATGACTTAGCTTTTCAAGGATTATGATAGAAAAATGTAAGGAGATTCCTAATAATTGAGCAGTTAGCCTGACAACTTAACAACTAGGGAAATTTGGATGCGTATAGAAGATTTCTATAGCCCAACAAAACATATTCAGGAAAAGATAGAAGGACAAACAATAAAATCAGTTCAAAGAAGAGCTAACTCAGATAGACAATCGAATATACTAATCTCTTTAAACAATTATTAATTAAACAAGGGACCATGCGATTATTACGAAAAAAGGATTTTTTTTCTAGATTGGGAGCGCGATGGCCGCAGGACTTAGGTCATGGTCGCAGGCGCTGAAGCGGGGGCCACGACCAACAGGGCCAAGGACCTAGAGCATCTCAGTAATGGGTAGTTTCGGTGATAAAGGCGGACGAAAGCATCAAAGGTCAGCGGTTGAATTCGGAGGAACAGGTGGCGGATTAGGGCACCAGATGAAGACACCTGGCAGGGAATAGAAGGATCGCTTTGGTATGTGGATGGATTGCTTTGGAATGTGGACGCATCTGGTGGTTTTACGATCTCAGTATCAGAAAAATGCCTGAGATATTGTCTTCCGGTCGCCATAGTTGTCGCTCTCTCTGACTTACCCGAGGTCTTTACCCAGTTACTGAAGACTGGAACATTCCGTTTGGTCGTTTTAGCATTTAATCTGCTGCATTAAACATGGTTAACCCTAGTGAGGTCGTTGAGCTCGACCCTGAGCCAGAAGACATACTATCGGTATGGGGGAAGGATTTAACGGCACAAGATATTGAGCAGTTCTTTGGGACAAGCGGCCACCATGGGATCTCGAAGCCGAGTCCAGATCTGCAAGAGTCATGGAGGAACAGGACTTCGATCGGTTTGCTGGAAGAAAGTCTGGGGTTGGTAGTGTAGAACAATCAGGAGGCTCTTGGCCAATTTGAATCCCAGGAAACGAGATTTCAGAAGGAGGGTTACCCTCAGGCGGATGTACTAAGCTCTTTACAAGTAAGTAATTCCAAATCCCTCATTCCTGCTCGTTCTTTTACTGAAGGTCTTGAAGATGTGGTATTTAGCCATGGCCCAAAAAACTGGACTTGGCATAGCTCGGTATGAGGGCTCAAAACTGACCTAGGGTCGGTTAAGGTAGGAAGATTGCCGGCCGTAACCAGATCTTCTATTGCAAGGGGTTTGGTAAACCCTAGTGTGATAACTGAGTCGGCGGAGGCGGGATCTGGAAAGGTATCAGGTCTAAGAGAGGAAGGCCCGGTGTTTGAAATTGATAAACAATTAGTAGAGGTGGGCTTAGCAAAAGGAGTTGACAAAGGCGCTGGAAACAAGGGTATTGCGGAAATTACTGATTTAGAGACCCCCTCAGGGAATCCGCCAGTGGACAAGAAGGATTTTTCGCAGCAAACAGAAGCGGAAAATGGTGCTGCTGTCACACAAGGTAGGGGGGTGATCTCAGAGAAAAGGCAACTTGGGGAGAAAAGGAAGAAACAGAAACTTATCAAGAAAAAGGAGTCCGAAGCAAATCTAGTGCTGGGGATGGATGTCCAAATAGAGGAAGCTATCGGGGTGGCCGAATGCACTTTGGTAGGACGAGCGAGAGGTAAAAAATATTCAGCCCAATTCATCCAAAATTGGGCAGATCAACAATGGTAGGCGGCCCCAGAAAAATCCTTCAAAGTATCAGTTCTGGCAAAAGGATGGTTCATAATGCAATTTGAGAAGAAGGAAATGGCGGATTGGGTTATGGGGAAAAATTGGGCCTTCGGCAACCATCCTGTCCTCTTCAGGCGATGGACTCCACTGTTTGACGCGCAACGAGAAAAGGTCGAATCATTCCCGGTTTGGGTACGAGTTCCTGGTCTGCCTCCTTTCCTTTGGGTGGATTCAGTTTTCAGGTCTATTGGAAATATGCTTGGCACTTATTTGGAAACGGATATGTCGTTTGTCGAAACAAGGAATAAAGCCATGGCTCGGATATTGGTCAGTCTTAGCCCCAGAGAAGGCCTTGCGGAGAATATGAAAATTCAATATAGAGACCTCATTTTCGACCAGCCATTGGACTACGAACACCTGCCATTCAGATGTCACATATGCCATGTGTATGGACATCTAGCAAGGGATTGCCTGTTGGGTTTTCATCGCAGAAGGAAACAAAAGAGATCCAAAGCGGAGGAGGTAACAACAGGAAAGGATAAAGACCTGAGGCATGACGCGGCTCAAAAGGAGGACGCCATGGAGGTGGATAGGAGCGAGAAGGAGAAGTCTTCGAAGTAGGCTCATCATGAGATCCCGTGCTTGGAGATTGATGAGGGAACACCTATCGGATCCGGGAATGCTGCCCCGGGAATCACAAAAGAAGCAACTGCAGCTCTCCTTGAAGACACGATGGGTATGTGTCTGGGCTCTTGTTTACCTTCTATGCCTCCTCCTTGTGAAGTTAAAGATGCATGCCTAAGTTCAAATTCTCATAGTCATTCATCCGTTGAACACACTCATGTTGATAGCATTACTTCATCTATCCCCAAGATTAACCTGAATTGTGAAGAGGTTCCAAATGAAACCTATGAAGTAAAAATCTCTCCTTCCAAACCGGCATGTCATTATTACCTGCGTTCCATTAACAAAAGACCGGCTTCAGGAGATCCAATCGGGGGTTTAGGCATGGATATAACCCAGACCTCTTTGAGAAAATCTAGGGGCAGGAAGTCTTACCTGTCAAAGGCTTAGGTGAAAGCAAAATTTGACGTGGCGGATGGTAAACAACTTTCGATTCCTCGGGTGCTTAGAGCGGCGAAACCATGTGAGGGTGTGTCAAAATGATCCTTCTTTCTTGGAACTGTACAGGTTTAGCCAGTAAACCCAAAAAACTGGCTCTGAAGGAGATGGTTCAGCGTTGTAACCCAGATATACTCATGTTGCAGGAGATTGTAGGCATGAGCTGAGAAGATTCGTCATCTCTTTGTTCTACTCTCCCGGGGTGGCATTTTCAAGCCTTGGATTCCATTGGTCACTCGGGAGGCCTGGCTATAGGCTTCAGGGAAGGAAGACTGACACTTATAAATATGTGGGGGATGGATCATGTGTTGGGGATGGAAGCTATGTCCCCTGATTTTGGCTTCCCCCTGATGATCTTAAATATTTACGGGCCATGCCAGGAGAGAGTCTCTTTTTGGAACAATCTCCTGTCTAAATCAGTGATGAGAAGTCAAAATCTGGTGATAGGAGGAGATCTAAATTTCTCTATTGGGAATGCTGAGACTTGGGGACCTTCAGCCAGAGAAGACCCACTATCAGATTTCTTCTTGAATGCCCTTGCTACGCATAATCTGATAGATGTAAACCTACTAAAA
Source organism: Pinus taeda (assembly GCA_000404065.3). Taxonomy (NCBI): domain Eukaryota; kingdom Viridiplantae; phylum Streptophyta; class Pinopsida; order Pinales; family Pinaceae; genus Pinus; species Pinus taeda. The sequence continues at coordinate 31,183 of APFE031175204.1, forward strand.
CTGAAACCTACATGGAGGAACCGTAGAACAGGGGAAGCTAGAATTGCAAAAAGATTAGATCGTTTTCTTCTAGGTGAAGATCTAGCTTCCAGAATTCCGGTTTTCAAATAGTAGTAGGAGAGGGGGGAAACTCGGATCATTTTCCAGTCCTTCTCGAGCTGTCCAAGCCTCCCCTTAAGCCGGTAGCCCCCTTCAAATTCAACGCATCTTGGATGCAGGAGGAATCTTTCAAAAAGTTGTTTAATGAAACTTGGCAACACCCGTGTAGGGACGCCATGGAGGTCAAGAGATTTCTTTTCATGGAAAATTTGAAAAGATTGAAGAAGGCCACTATGGAATTGGCAAAGAAGAGGAAGCATAAACAAAACGAAGAGCTAATCAATATCAACTTGGAGCTTGGGGAATTGGAAAAACCTGAATCGGATGGCTATGAATCTTAGGAGTCGAAGGATAGGATCTTGTTGTTAGAAAAGCAGAGAAGTCAAATACTTCTGGACATAGAAGAGGAATGGAGGTTGAAAAGCAGGGCAATCTGGCTAATGGCTGGAGATGAAAGCACAAATTTTTTTCACAATTATGCAAAAGGGAGGAAGATAACGAATACCATCTGGAATTTAAAGGACGAGGAAGGTAGAGTGGCCAATACCTTCGAATCTCTCTCGTTCATGGGGAGGAACCATTTCCAAAAATTATTCTCTGATCAAGGGGAGTCAACATTAGTAGAGGTTATCAGAACAACCCAATGTTTTCCCCGATACGTGGAGGAGGAAGAAGCTGAGGTTTTGATGGGAGAAGTCACAAAAGAAGAAGTGGAGAGTATTATAAAATCTATGGCCAAAGACAAAAGTCCTAGGCCGGATGGGTGGCCTATTGAACTCTTACAGCATTTCTTCGATCAGATTGGTTCAGAATTAACAGAGGTGGTTGAGGAATCCAAAAGAAAAGGTATGGTCTATGCACCTTTCAACTCAACCTTTATAGCCCTTATTCCTAAAAAAGAAGATCTAGAATCGTTTGAAGATTTCAGGCCTATATCGCTTTGCAACAACATTTATAAAATTATAGCTAAGGTGATTGCGATCCGTCTAAAGCCTATTCTGTCTAGATGCATTTCAAATGAACAGTTTGGATTTCTGGATGGATGCCAAATTCATGAAGCCATTGGGGTGGCTCAAGAGACAATTCACAGTGTTAAACAGATGAAAAGGAAAGGAGCAGTGGTGAAAATTGATCTGTCAAAAGCCTATGACAGAATCAGCTAGACCTATCTCCGGATGCTGTTAACACATCTGGGTTTTAAAGTTGATTTTATCAATTGGATCATGGTATGTATCACCAGTGTCAATTATGCGGTCCTTATTAATGGAGCAACCTCCCCTTTGTCCCCGCTGCTCTTCCTTTTGGTCACAGACGGATTGAGTCAATTAATTATAAAAGCCAAAAGGGAAGGAACTTTAAAAGGTCTGGAGGTAGTAGTCAACTTATACATTTCACACCTTCTCTTTGTCGATGACATCTTACTCTTCAGTAATCGGAACCGGTCAGAAATAAAGGAGCTCAAGAAGATTCTTGAGCTTTTCATGAAAGCTACCGGGATGCAAGTGAATTATAGGAAATTTCAGCTCATTCTGGAAGGCTTTAACAGACAGGAGAAAAGCCAAATTACCTCAGTCCTTCCCTTTGATGTTTATAAGCTCGAAGATCCTTTCAAATATCTGGGGTTTTCGCTGAAGCCGGATAATTATAGGAAACATGACTGGAATTGGCTGTTAGCTAAGATTGAAGCCAGAATCTCTTATTGGAGCTTCAAGTGGCTTTCTAGAGTAGTAAGGCTAACTTTAATCAAATCAGTCCTTTTAGCAATTCCAGTTTACTGGGTTGCGCTAACCTGGGTCCCTAAAGGAATATTGGAAAGGATATTTGTAGTAGATTTCTCTGGGTTGGATCAAAGGAGGATTCAGTGCTCCCTTGGGTCGCTTGGCAGAAAGTGGCAAGACTGAAAGAATGGGGAGGGTGGGGAATAAAAGACCTCACTGCTTTCGGAACCTCCCTAGAGGCTAAATCAGGGTGGAGAATTATCAACATGGAAAATCTCTGGACGAAAGTGGTAAAGCAGAAATATATCGACCCCACCCCTCTAGAAGATTGGATAAGGAACCCAGATAAGAAAGGAGGAAATGTGTCGGTAGTCTGGAAGGCGACTATAGATGCCTTCAAGATTATTGAGCAAGGCTTATCTTGGCAGATTGGAAATGGTGAAAATCTTCGAATAGGAAGGGACCCCTGGGTGGGGTGTAATGAGAATTTTTCTTTGCCCCTAGGCCTGATTAGGCATCTAGAATCCAAATGAATTATTTTCCTTTATCAGGTAGAGAAAATTGGTCACTCATCCATATGGGGACAAGCATGGAAATCAGGAGAGGAATTGGACCTTCAGCCCCATTGGTGGAACGATTGGAAGATCTACATTCAAGAACTTTCTAGATCTAATGTAAGGCTTAAAGACAGACCGGATCATCTGGTGTGGACTCACGTTGATTCTGGATCCTATTCCCCAAAATTTGGATACAAGTTCCTCATGACAAAGAAAGGTTGGGGAGATCCGGAATGGTGGGCAAAGTCATTATGGAAGCTAAAGTGCCCTGCTAAAGCCAGACTTTTCTTCTGGTGCATTCTAAAAGGAAAAGTCCCTACATGGGACATCCTCCAATCCAGGTTTAAGTTAGGGACGGGAAGATGCTCTCTGTGCAAAATGACTCTGAAACTATAACACACCTTTTTATTGACTGTCCTGTAGTTAAACAAGTATGGGTGGAGGTTGAGAAGCTTATTCAAAACTCGGTAGCCTGGGAAGGGGAAAACATCTCTGATGCATGGCACAAATGGTGGCGCTTATATTCAAATGGGGAATTGCGGAATTTGCCTCCAATTATCTCTTGGGGCATCTGAATTGCAAGAAACAGATACATCTTTCTAGACAAGGAAACCCTTGTTGAATCAATTGCCGTTCAATGCACATCTATTTACTCAAACATACTCGATTCAGAGGAAGAAAGGATGCCCAGACAGGTTAGAGAAGAACAAATCAAGGAAGGAGTGCCATGGGCTTATTTTGATGGAGCTTCTTAGAATAACAAAGCTGGAGCAGGATTAATCATCCATTTAAATGAAAGACAAACTCTAAAAGCTTCCGTGGGCTTAGGCAATGGCTCAAATAACTTCGCAGAATTATCTGCTCTAAAGCTTCTCCTATGTTGGCGTATACATAGGAACATCTTCACAGTTCAGATTTTTGGGGATTCATTAAATGTTATCAAATGGGCAAATGATCAAAGCAGATGTAAAAATTATATCTTGTATCCTTTATTAGAAGAAATTCAGCATTTAAAGTTGTCTTTTAATGTTTTCTCTATTCATCACATTTACAGGGAGCGCAACGATTCAGCAGACAGGCTTTCTAAAGAAGGTCTACAACAAGCTTTGGGCAGTTGGAGAATAGTGGAGGAAAACAATGGAGAAATCCATGTCTCGAACCAGCTTCCTTATGTATAGATTGCATACCTCTAAAGACTTAGAGGACTGGTCAAAGCAGTTTCTTTTTGTATACAGCTGTAAGGGTTTCTATTTTGTAAATCTGTTTAGTGTTTTCTGCAAGACTTGGGCATCTTTTTTCTGTTTGGGTTGTTTTTCCTCGATAGAGGAGACTCGGGGAAAAGATGCCTGCTGCTTTTTCTTTATTACCATGGATTCTAAACATATGAAAAACTGTTGACACTTTTTTGATGATGCTGAGGAAGGGAGTTGTTTTCCTCTTTAGAGGAGGCTCATGTTATGCTCAAGAAGCTCTATCTCTCTTAGGTGAAGGAAGGTAGAATAGCCTTCATGCAAAACTTTATGATGCTCAATCATACAACAAAAGGAATGCTTCGGCATATGATATGTAACTTTTTATCATGTTTATAAAAAGTTCGTTTTTTTCTTTGGAAAAAAAACAATTATTAATTTGCGGTGGATTTCAGAGAGATTGAAACTCAATCTATTCCTACCCAGATATTCTATAATACTTTGAACATGTGCAAAAAACAAGGTATGAAAACACTAGAAAGACATACTAGAAACACAAATTCTGTCATAAATTGGAGCCGGAAGGCTTTCATTAGAAATCCTATAATAGAAGCTATTATAAAGTCAAGAGCCTTGGCATCAAAAGCCAACCCTGTTTATTACAAATGAAATAATATATATAGACAAGATCTTTCCTAACTGTTATAATAATTATGGGATAAAATCCTAAATAGTATACTAAAAATAAAAGAATCTCTCTAATTTATCTGTTGGAAACTTTGAACTGCTTGTAAGTATCTCGTCTTGAAATCTGGAATTGGTTCACTAGTGCTAATATTCCACCTTTGTTTGTTGAACTGCTTGAGTCAAATTCCTTGGAATTGAATTTGGAATGTTTTTCCACTTGTCTCCTTTCTCAAAAGATAAGTTCAACCCTTTCCTTAGTAACAAATAAACATCCATAATAGGTTCATATTTTACTTTAACACATTTAATTAAGATGTTGGAGTATGGCCATTGATGATTAGAATTAAGGGACTGATAGTTCGACCTGTAGAAAAGGAGATTTGCTGCCCTGTACCATAATGAACTCAATCCAGTAGTGATAATAGAGTTTAGTCTCTAATTTGTAGTACTAACTTCACCAAATGAAACACTATTATCACATGCACCTTTGAGTATGTTTTATTCCCCCACAGTAAAACCACCAACTGGTTGACAATCGTAGCATCTCCACACTTGAATTAGATGTATTGTGGTCAATCTTAGATATGTAATCTGCCACAATTTGCAATGATTCTGTTGTACATGAAGGAGGCACAGTCTGGTCCTCTAACACAAATTGTGATTGGGTGGTAGCTTTTGGACATTCTTTCCACCGTGCATTCAACAATTCATCAAACATTGTATTTCGAATAGCCTGTTGCAAAGTATTCAACACTATATTTTGTTCCTCTTGTGTAAGAGCTGCTGTCACCCACGACAGAATTGTCTGAAGCACTACTGTACCTGTAGTACCAATTATCTAACCTATAATATTATGATGTTCCTTTATAGAAAAATGGCTATCAAATAACAGCCACAACTCAAGCTCTTCACGGTACACATGCTGATCTAATGCTACTCAGATTGATTTACACATGCATTGCAGCTTTGTACAAAGTAATTCATACTCTTGTATTTGATCTGCAGATAAATAATTTCTCACATCCAAGGACATATGGAGTGTTACTAGTCACATTCCCATGCAACTGTGAAAGCTTTAGAAAGAACAATAGAAACATCTTTGACAAGCTTCTCCTCATGCTAGTGATCTATGACATATGAGTGACTCCCATGGTGAAGAGCCTCTTTGGCCTCTAGGGCTGGAAATAATATCTCATCTTCAACATTGCTGTGAGCACGATACAAGCCCAACATAAGACAAATGCGTCCACTAAATTGTTGTAGGAAGGCCTCATCAGAATCAGTAAACCTAACTGACTCAACATCCAAGTATTCAAGATCCTTGCAAATTTCCTTGTGAAACTGGAAAATATGATTAATAGGACTGGGACTGGATGCTTGGCCATGACCAATATCAATTCCCAAACCAAATAAGATAGAACACATAGATGTATTGGCATTAGAATCAAGAGGAAAATAATGAAAATTCTTTCCTTGAGAGTTCATGACTAAGTTCAGATTGTTACTGGTTATACCTAGCTTAAGAACACCATAAGCTTGGTTAATAGAGGGACCTCCAGTGTGTCTCATTTGGTTCACTGGAGCACTTTGGTCAGAAGTAAAACTTTCATGCTCTGTTTTGCAAAAAATGGAACTAAAAATATACTCTATAGGAAACTAGCAAAATCTCTCTATTTGCTCACATTTTTCGCAAAAATTCCTAATGGAAACCCAAATGGGATCATTCAGCCAAAAACCCACGTTCCAGATTTTTTAGATTTGACTTAAATTGCCTAGAAATGGAACCCGCAATTCACTATCTATAAACACTGCGAAATTTTTAATGAAGTGCACAGTAAAATTTTTTTCTTTAATAAAAATTGGTGCTTAACCATTGAACCCCCTTTTCAAATTGGGTGTTATCAGGACAAATTTTGGCAACTGATCACGATGCTCTGAAATATAGAAGCTGAAGATGGAGATCCCACAGATCGTTGTGGGTATATCTTTCTGGATGATAGCTTGTCTATGTAAACCCAGAGCTCATAACTCTTCTTCATTAACAATTCAATAAATGAATGCCTTATCCTTGTATCCAATCATGGTGATATGGCTAACTACTTGCATTAATTCAAAATCCAAGTTGTCCACACATTTTGAAAGTAGGGTTGAGTTATTGTCCAGTGGAAGAAAGCAAAGCAGCACTTATTCAGAAATTCACGGTCAACATAGGCTTGTGGGAAGAAGAAACAAAGGTTTGAAATTGTGTGATGAAATTTTGAATGAAATGAAGCAGCCCACCCAATAACCCAGCACGGATGACAAAGATTGAATGGACAACATACATTCCTGAGCATATATATCATTGAATATTTATCTATAAGACCGAGGATTGGAAGTTGGAATGGAGTTGGGGAATTAGAATAAGACGATGTGGATGACAAGCATAACAAAGAACTAGGTAGTCAGGTAGGAGTGAAAGACCCAATAAATCCATTGCAGTCAATGTGCACATGCCCAAATTTCCATGAGAAAAATGATATCATTTGCTTCTTGTAAAATCTCGTCGAAGTGTCTTAAACCCTATATGGTCTCAATCTTATCAAATATTTGTGTCTGGTGAAAATCATCAAGCTTAGAAAGATAAGATGATTTGTCTAACATCCTCTGCATTGTCATCCTTGTTGTATGTATCTGGAATATGTGTCTCCTTGTTTTTATGTCAGGAAGATAAGCTTTAAGAGCTGGAGCTTGGATTTGGTAGGGTCATTAGATCTGTCAAAAGCCGAAGAAAATGGAATGTCTGGAAGAGAGGAAAACAAAGAACCTTTGTCAAATTCAAACCCCAGTGTGCATATCGGTTCACACTGTCAAACATCCTGTTGTATTGAAACCATAAGTTGATTTTGGTGGGTGTCCGTAGTGGTAAGCAATTTTCAACCTGGGGGGGACCGAAATCCATAGGAATATGCCACGTACTCGTAAGTTGCCTTTTTTTTTTCTTTATTATTAAAACAAGACTTTGGACCCCCCCAGCTGTTAAATCTCGGATGACCTTTGGGGCTCCGAAATGAAATGAAAACTGTTGATTTGGTTGGTGTGAATCTCCGCCATTAAAACTTGCCAGAAATTTAATGGTTGAGTTAAAACAACAATTTTAATTTTAAAGCTAAAATTAAAAAATATATATACATTCGATGATATATTTTAATAAAATTAAAATCATTTAAAATTAAAATTATTGTAACTTTTTAATAGTGTCAAAATAAGTTACAACAAGTCCAAGCATAATTCTGAATCTTTCAAACTTTTTCCTTCCAAGCGCTTTGGTGAAGATGTCTACAATCTGCTCATTTGTGGAACAATGCCATAGGTGGATTGTCTTAGCCTCAACATGATGTCGAATCAGAGGATATTTGTATTAATGTGCTTGGTTTGATCTTGGAACTTTGTGTTCTTGGCCAACTTTATTGTAGAAGTGTTATCAATCAAAGAGGAGTTGAATGCGCTTGTTTCTGCTGCAAATCTTCCAGAATTTTCCTGAGCCACACCATTTCCTTCGTTGTTTCAGTTGCTACCACATATTTTTCCTCAGCTGTGGAATCTGCTGGTATTGATTGTTTGCATGACCTCTGGGAGATAGCCCCTTATCCAAGACTCATAATATAACATGAAGTAGATACTTCAGTTTCTTTATCTCCATCGAAATTTGAATAAGAGTATCCAATCAAGCTGAAGTCATCCACTTATGTATACTTGATTCCAAAGTCTTGAGCTCCCTTTAAGTACTTTAGAACTCTTTTTGTAGCAGACCAATGACCCCCACAAGGCTTTTGCATAAACCTGGAGAGGATTCCAATAACAAATGAAATGTGTGACCTGGTAATAGTCAGGAATTTGAGACTTCCAATGAGCTGTCTATACTTCGTTGCATCCTCAAATTCTTTTCCTTCAGTGGATGTGAGCTTTGAATTTTGTTCCATTGGAGTAGTCAAAGGATTGCACTCAGACATGCCAAACCTGTTCAACATATCTCCATTGTACTTCTGAGAGAGGAATATAAACTTCGGGTGTTGGGTTACTTCAATACCAAGATAGTAGTGAACATATCCCAAATCTGTCCTCTCAAAATCTCTTCTTAGTTCTTTCTTTATGGATGCAATGTAATTCTTGTTGTTCCTTGTCATCAAAAGATCATCTACATACACAACAAGATATAAAATTGTTTTTCCAACTTTCTTGACAAACAAAGTTGCATCATCAAGATCATAATGTTTGAAATTGAGTTTCAGAAGATGCTAAGTCAATTTCTCGTACTAAGCTCACGGTGCTTGCTTGAGGCCATACAAGGATTTTATAAGCTTGCATACTTTGTTATCTTGACCCTTCACAACAAATCCTTTTGGTTGAGACAAAAACATTCTCTTTCAGATCTCCATTCAAGAAAATAGTTCTTACATCCATTTGATGAACTTGCCAACTGTTCTGAGCTGCCAAGGCAAAGAGTGTCCGAATGGTAGCCCATTTTGCTGTGGGGGAAAAGGTCTCCTCATAATCGAACCCTTCCTTTTGTGCAAAACCTTTTGCCACAAGAATGACTTTATGCTTGTCAAATGAACCATCTTCTTTTTACTTGTGCTTGAAGACCCACTTGCAACCAATTGGTTTGGTTCCTAATGGCAAATCAACTAGCTTCCAGGTGCCATTCTTTGTCAAAGCATCATATTCTTTCTACATCGCTTCTTTCAATTCATCATGAGAGGTGACTTATTTAAAGGAAGTTGGTTCAAAATCTGTAGACAAGTTTAATTCAGAATCATAAGAAACATCCATATCAACATGTGAATCAGGATTGTCTACATCACCTCCATTCTTTCTAATTGAACTTCTTGTTCCTTTCTTTCCAACCTCATTAGAACAAACACTTTCAAGTGTCTTTGTGAGTCATTTTGGAGGACCTTTCTGAGATGCCCCAAGTTGTTCAGTTCACTGAGATGGGGCTGAATTAAGATTTAGCCTCCCAATTATGTCAATCACATCACTGAAAGTGTCATCTTGATTAGTGGTTGGAGCTTCATGTGGGGGAGAGAGTGCTTCAAAAGGCGATTCCACAAATTTATCCAGTATAGGGATCCCACCTTCAAGATGTGGAATCTCATTATCAAACTCTTGAAAATACTTTGCATGTATGAATCTATCAAAGTGATCAAGCTGTCACTTAACAACATTGTCACTCTTGGAAGATTCAAGATATATCACATCTCTAGATATTATAAACTTATTATTAACTTGATCATAGAGACAATATGATTTGGAGATATCTGAGTACCCTAAGAAGATACATTTGTGACTTCTTGCACTGAGTTTGTTTCTTTGTACCTTAGTTATCAAAGTATAATAGGTGGAACCAAAAACCCTGAGATGCCTCACCGAAGGAATGTGGCCATAACACATTTCACAAAGAGTCTTGTTTTTAAGAGCATGAGATGGACACCTATTCTTTATTTACACAACACATAGAATTGCATCAACCCAAAACATCAACTTAACATTCTTGAAAAACATCATTGAATGTACCATATTTAAGATTGTCCTGTTCATTCTTTCAACTACTCCGTTCTGTTGGGGATTATAAAGCACTATTGTTTGATGTTTGATCCCATGCTGGTGAAGATAGTTTTCAAATTCATTTGAAGTATATTCTTTTCCATTATCAGTGCAAATGGAACCAATAAGAGACCGTGCATCATTTTCAACCCATGCATGAATGTTCTTGAATGTTTCAAAAGCATTAGATTTGTTCTTCAATAAATAAACCCAACATATTTTTGTGTAGTCATCAATAAATTTCATCATATATTTATTACCATTTGTATAAGGAACATGCATTGGGCCACATAAATCAGAATGAATGAGTTCAAGCTTTCTATGTGCTCTAGAATGAGAATCATGAAATGATTGTTTATTGTGCTTTCCTAAAATACAAGCATCACATTGTTTAAGTTTCCTAGGAATTGTAGGCAAACTAGTAACACCTTTTTTCTTCAACAAATGAACACTGTCATAGTTCAAATGTTTGAATCTAGCATGCAATAAAATACTTGATCGAAGTGTACCTTCATCATAGTGAGAATTGTATGAAAAGTTTTGTGGACGATCATGTTAGAAAATGTAACTATGTTTGGTCTTTAATAATGTATGAGTCATTATGTAATGTACTTGTCAAAAGAATAAAGAACTTTTGTTTATTATTGTAACAATGACTTATTAAAGCATGGGTTTCATGCTTGGGTCATCATTATATTAGTTAAAGTCCCCATTGTGTACTTCTAGGATTAATATTGAGTTTATAGAGTCATTGTACATTCGAAGAGATCCTTCTTGGGCTTTAGAATCATGTAAAAAGGTTTTGTATCAAGTCAAATATGAATTATTTACCCTCCACATCATGTCAGCGTAAGGGAGATCAAGTTGGTGTAAGGACCCCCATTCGACCCAAAAGAAGCCTATATATTAAAGAAGGTCGAAGTCATTTGTATCACTCACTCTCAAGCAAGTTCGATATCTTAAGAAGAGCTGGAGAAGTGTGAAGTCTGCTGCCCAGAGGACTAAACAAGTGTGAGTTTAGGGGAGTTTCTAGAGAAGAAGAAAATCAAACTTTTGGTGCCTCTCTCTCTCTGTTTTGTGATTTGGGTTGGGAGATTGAAGTCTCCTCAGATTTTTCTGTTGCCATAAGATGCATGTTGCCGAAAGCTGTTGCCTAGTCGAAGTTGCTGGAAGGGGTTGAAGATCTTGGAGGCTGACATGGTGTGAAGGGAAAGTCTGGTCTTGGTCTAGGGTAAAGTGTCTCAAAGAATACTATTGAAAGGAAGAATTATCTTGATTGGGTTTTCCCCTCAAGGGGGGTTTTGCCCAGACATGCGCCTATATCTTGTGCCTCTTGTGGGTTTTTCCTAGACATGTGCCTATATCTTGTGTCTCTTGTTTTGTGACATTCATATATGTATAATTGCTTGATGAAAGATAATATAATAAAGAAGTAAAAGAAGCCAACACACTCACAAGTAGTTATCAAGAAAGGAGAATCAAACCCTAATATAATATCTTTGATTTTCCAACATGGTTTCAGAGCTAAGGTCAAGAGAAGCCGAAGATCACTTTGTTGGCATGGATTCTCCCTCTATGGTGAACTACATAAGATTGGGTTACAATATTGCTGGAATATGGATCACATCATCTATTACTTATTCAACAAAGTCAAGAGTCAAGGATTCTTCACTGCCCTTACACGTTCTCTTACTGATAACAATGCATGGATCATTGATAGTGGAGCATCGAGACACATGACAGGTGAAAGAAAACAACTTCATACACTATCAAAGGAGTCATTCTCTCATGCAGTGGAATTGGGCGATAACAAAAGCTATGCTGTTAGAGGCTTGAGATCTACATCATTGACGCTGCATAATGGATCAAAGTTGCATCTAAACAACATTCTCTATGTTACAAGCTTGAAAAAGAATTTACTTTCTATTTCTTGTTTAGAAGATAAAGGGGAAAGGATTGTTTTGTTGATGGAAAAATATTGGTTCGGGGAAATAACTCTAGTATTGACAAAGCTAGGGTTATTGGAGTTTGTGAAGAAAGACTTTACCGGGTTATCACTCCATCTCCTCAAGCTTTGGTTCATATGGAAATAAGTCCCATTGAACTATGGAATCGAAGGTATGGTCGTTTTCATTATAGGGTCATACCTACTCTTAGTCAACTGGTTCATGGTATTCCTGATATGAAGTTAGATCATGAAGGTGTGTGCAAGGGATGCTCTTTAGGGAAGCATACTAGAAAGCCATTTCATAATAGTGAAACTAGGTCTAAAGAAATATTAGACCTCATCCATTCCGATGAATGCGGTCCCATGTTTGACAAATCACTTGGAGGGCATCTCTACTATGTAACATTCATCGATGATCATTCGAGGAAGACATGGCTCTATCTACTCAAAATTAAAGATGAAGTATTTGATAAGTTCATGGAGTTCAAGGCTGAAGTGGAAACCCTAACTGAAAGAAAGATAAAGACTCTAAGGCCTGACAATGGTGGGGAATACACTTCTAAAGAGTTAATTTCATATTGTAAGGATGTGGGTATTAAGAGGGAGCTCATTGTTCCCTATACTCTCGAACAAAATGGATTTGCTGAAAGGAAGAATAGGTCAATTGATGAAGACATTCGAACGATGCTCCTTGATCAAGACCTACCAAAGTTCTTATGGGGTGAAGAAACAATGAATGTCGTGTACATTCAAAATAGAAGTCCTGATACGAGTCTTGATAATACTACACCCGAAGAAGTATTCCCAGGGAAGAAGCCGAGTGTGGATCGTCTCCATATATTTGGAAGTCTAGCATATATCCATGTTCCGAAAGACAAGCAAAAGAAGTTGGACTTGACAAGCATCAAGGGAATATTCCTTGGTTATAGTCTTTTCTCAAAAGCATATAGAATTTTCATAAAGGAGGGAAGACACATTGAAGTAAGCAGGGATGCCATATTCGATGAGAATCAAGCTTACAAGAAATCAAAGGATATTCCTATTAGTCTCGACGATGAAGAAGTTCCCGTATTTGAAGAAGAGGAAGGTCATCATGAGAACTCTAGTACAAATGATGAAGAAGAAGGACCAAGTGAGCTTACTCAATCCATGGTTATCCCAACCAAAAAGAAGAAGCCAAATTGGTTGAAAGCTAGATTAGAAGATGCTAAAGGACATGAAGCTATGAAAGGGTTCTCCAGGGAAAGTAAGAAACCAAAAAGGTATTCTAGTTATGCTGCATATATGAAAAAGTTGATTGAAGCCGAACCATCTACATTCCAGGAAGATGAGCATAAGGAGGTTTGGAAGAAAGCTATGCAAGAATAATGTCAATCCATCATGAAGAACAAGGTTTGTGAAATCATTCCTAGCCCTAGTGACAAGTCGGTTGTCACATCGAAGTGGATCTACAAGATCAAACATGCTGTTGATGGAAGTATAGACAAGTACAAAAAAGGTTCGTCGCAAGGGGTTTATCTCAAAAGGAAGGCATTAACTATGAAGAAACCTTTGCAACTACAACAAGGTACACTACCATTAGATTGTTGGTTTCATTGGCTGCTACAATGGGGTGGAATATCCGTCAAATGGATGTTAAGACCACATTTCTAAATGGGACCATTGATGAGGAAGTGTACATCGAGAAACCTGAAGTATTTGAAGTGAATAGTAGGGACTCTCATGTTTGCAGAATCAAGAAGGCCCTATATGGCTTGAAGCAAGCACCGAGGGCATGGTATGAAAGAATGTATGCATATCTTCTCAAAATTGGGTTCGTGAAGAGTACTGCTAATCTGAATCTATATATTAAGATTGTGAATAATGATCCTGTCATTATTCTACTATATGTGGATGATCTATTCATCACTGGTGTAGAACGAATAGTTCAAGAATGCAAGAAGATGTTGGCAGCTGAATTTGAGATGAAGGATCTAGGATCGATGCATTATTACCTAGGTCTAGAAGTATGGCAGAGATCTCGGGAAATATATTTGGGGAAAGGAAAGTACATCATCAAGTTATTGTAGAAATTTGGGAAGATGGACTCCAAGCTGATGATTAATCCTATGATCACCAAGCTTAAGAAGTTGAGGAGCTCCAACTCTAGTCTCGAGGATCCTACCTCATATCGATAGCTGGTGGGTTCCCTGATGTATCTGGTAAATACTAGGCTAGATATATGTTTTGTAGTGAACATTCTTAGTCAGTTTCAGTTGGAACCTCGTCATGATCAATGGATAGATTCCAAACATATATTGAGGTATCTTCATGGCACTATACATCACTGCATAATGTATGATAGTAAGGAAGTCAAGCTGATTGGATTCATAGGATTTGATTGGGGTGGTAGTGAGATCGATGGAAGGAGCACTACTAGAGGATGCTTTAGTTTGGGAGCTGTTATAATCTCATGAATGAGTAGGAAGCAAGATCCTGTTTCATTGAGTAGTGTCGAGGCAGAATATGTGGCTGCATGTGAAGTAGGAAAAGAGGTTGTTTGGTTAAGGAAGCTTTTGACAGATTTGTTCAAGAAGTCTCTGGGTCCTACTGTGATTAATTGTGACAATCAAAGTTGTATCAAAATGTCTGGAGATCCCGTGTTTCATTCGAGGACTAAACATATCAATAATAAGTTCACTTTATTAGGAAATTGGTGCAGAGAAGTTCAAATATCTAAGGAACCTGTTGGGTTTGGTAGATATTGGTGATTGTATTGATAATAAGGAAATGGAAGAGATTTGTTGAGGCTTTGCGAGTGAAGCATTTCCTGGGGAGACATCAGGCCGACACTATGTGTTGATGTGTGGAATCCTGAAATTGAAAAGGTGGTGTTGTTTATTGAGCTCTGTTTTGGATACACACCTCTATGTTTGGGTTGGTGGTTAGCAAGTAAGCGTGATGATACCTAGAGGGCTTGAAAGCTTGAGTCCACCTTAGTCCCACTTGGATAGATTGAACTGGTCAGGAATCTAGTCCATGGCATTGTGGTGCCTAAATTGTTGAGAGATTGGTTAGATAGATTGCCCTGGTCAAAAATCTATTCTATGGCATTGCGGTGACTAAATGTTCTTCATGTTTTCATATAGTTTGAGATCTTCCATTGTATATGTACATTATGAATACCTCCCTAGTTAAGAGGGAGTGTTAGAAAATGTAACTATGTTTGGTCTTCAATAATGTACTTGAGTCATTATGTAATGTACTTGTCAAAAGAATAAAGAAAATAATTTTTATTGTTGTAACAATGACTTATTAAATCATGAGTTTCATGCTTGGGTCATTATTATATTAGCCAAAGTCCCCAT
Source organism: Pinus taeda (assembly GCA_000404065.3). Classification (NCBI taxonomy): domain Eukaryota; kingdom Viridiplantae; phylum Streptophyta; class Pinopsida; order Pinales; family Pinaceae; genus Pinus; species Pinus taeda. The sequence continues at coordinate 46,315 of APFE031175204.1, forward strand.
TGTATACTTCTAGGATTAATATTGAGTTTATAGAGTCATTGTACTTTCGAAGAGACTCTTCTTGGGCTTTCGAATCATGTTAAAAGGTTTTGTATCAAGTTAAATATGAATTATGTAGCCTCCACATCATGTCGGCCTAAGAGAGATCAAGTCAGCCTAAGGGCCCCCATTTGACCCACAAGAAGCCTATATATTGAAGAAGGTTGAAGTCATATGGATCACTCACTCTCAAGCAAGTTCTATATCTCTAGAAGAGTTGGAGAAGTGCAAAGTCTATTTCCGAGAGGACGAAAGAAGTGCGAGTTTGGGGGAGTCTCTGGAGAAGAAGAAAATTGAACTTTTGGTGCCTCTCTCTCTCTCTGTTTCGTGATTTGGGTTGGGAGATCAAAGTCTCCTAACATTTCACTACTTCCGTAAGATGCATGTTGTCAGATGCTGCTTCCTAGCTAATGTCGCTGGAAGGGGTCAAAGATCTTGGAGGTTTATGTGGCATGAAGGAAAAGTCTGGTCTTGGTCTAGGGTAAAGAGTCTCAAAGAATACTATTGAAAGGAAGAATTATCTTGATTGGGTTTTCCCCTCGAGGGGGGTTTTTCCCTGGCATGTACCTATATCTTGTGTCTCTTGTTTTGTGATCTTAATATATGTATAATTGTTTGATGAAAGATAATATAATAAAGAAGTAAAAGAAGCCAACACACTCATAAGTAATTATCAAGAAAGGAGAATCAAACCGTAATATAATATCTTTGATTTTCCAACCATGCATAGGTTCCTTGCAGCTTCAAAAGTTGTTCTTCTTCTATCCCAATCATGAAAAGTGAGTGATATGACGCTTTTATGACCTCAACCTTGCCATTAACTCCGAGAAGTAAAAAACATTATGTAGAAGAAACTCTGGAGTACACATCGTGCGATTTGTAGGAGTACGATTTGCAGGAGTACACACCGTTCAACACACAGTTCAAATGCACCATAACGCCAACATTTAATAAGAACTAATGCACATATACACCAACACATAAAACAAACACATGAATTCAAAAATTGATTCAACAAATTCTAAAATTAATTCATTGACTTCCAATTTTTTTTGCATAGATTCAACATATAGTATAGTTTACTGCCATAAAAAAGGAACTCAATGCAAAGCTTACAATCCAATGCACTAGGTAAAATATGTTGTATTGAGTTCAACGACCATAATCAATGTGTACAGGATAAATACACCAACACACAATCACACAGTCCAACCTTCAATTCATTTCACCACCCAGAGCAGCCTACACACACGCCAAACTATTCAATGCAAAAAGCAGAGAACGCTCTCTCGATGGCAAAGAATAATGACAGGTAAATAGGAATTACAGGAGCAGAGGGAAGCTAAAAAATGGGTTTGGTTCTAATACCATGTCAGCGAGAGTAATTCCACGAATCAATTGTATTTTTTACATTAAGAGAAAATATGGATATATATGAAGAGAGGGAGACTATTGGGTTTCAACTCTCAATGTCTCTTTATCTTCCAATTTATTTTATTTTGTTATTTACAATATTTACATGGATTTTCCTAATCCCAAAGATTAAATGTGAACAATCCTATCAAAATATAACACTCCAATACAACTGTTGTCTTATTAAAATATGACCCTCCAATACTAAATATATTATAATAAAAATCATGTTTCGGTAAAGAACTTAAATTAAAACAAAAAATCACTATGATTTTCATTATCAATAAAGTCTAATTAGATGTTGTTTATGTGAAGTAGTTAGTTCATATAGTTGGATAAACTACCTATTTAACGAAATGAAAGAAAATGGATGTTAACATGAATTGACTCCATAGTGCATTTTATAATTGAACTAGATAGAATTCTGAAATCACTGAGATACCTCTTAAACTCTATCTTGAATTTAGAAGGAGCTGGCTAGAGCCGCCCTTTAGCTGAAAAAGAACAACAAAGAGAATGTAGTTGTGAGTAGCAAGTGCCCACTCAATGTGAAGACAATATAACATATAACAGTGATGGTTAGCAGATTTAGTTTTAACATATAACAATTTTTTCAATTGAATGAATTAATTTATGGGCATGAAACTAGAGTCATATAGTAAGCCAATAAAACTAAGGCATGGAATGTGTTGCACAATAACACTTTCACTAAACAAAAGTAAAATAAGGAAATAGAAATTTCCTTGTATCACTTCAAGAACACTTCACTTTCATAACAAAATTTGGTTTTTATTGTGATTTAGAGCCAAAACAAGAACATGATTAAAAAACATTGTATTACTGTTTGCCAAATTGGAAAATGGTAATGTGTTATGCCAATAAAACTAAGGCATGGGAATGTATTGCACACTAATGATTTTTCCAAACAAAGAAAGCCAAATAGGTAAACAAAAATTGCATGTCCAAAAACACTTTCATAACATAAGTTGGTCTCGATTGTGATTCAAGGGCAAGACAAGGACATGATTATAAAACATGGTATTTATTTTCAAAGATTTTTCAATTTTTACTTAGGTAGAGACAAAATCATGTAGACATGTGTCCATTTTATAGAAGGTTTATTTTGTCTAAGCATTCCCCCCTTGTTGGCCACATTCATAAAATTCTAGATTACATGCATGTCAAAATTTTTGGTCAATTAAAAGATTGTACAAATATTTTGCTCCAAAACATAGTAAAGTAAAAATATTTATTTCAATGAAACAAATGAAGTTATAGATGAAAGTAAAATTGATGGAAACCTTGAAATCTATATCATTACTAGGTGCAAGTATGTGATGTGAAACACGGATGGAAAGGATGATGAATGGTTTGGTCTTTGTGGTAGGGAGGGTTGAGGAAGGATTAACTTGGCATGAGACATTGTTCAAGTAATTCCTTGATTCATGAGTTTTGGGATTCAAGGAGATTGGTAACTCAGGGATTTGAAAATTCTACACTCATGAAGATGATGATGTGACCTAATGGAGAACTTATAGCATTCCAAAATTGTGGAGAAAGAGTAGTGTTATGATATGTATTATTAATAAAGACTCCTTAGATATTGTAAGGTGTTAAATTGCAAATGTAATCTTACTACCAAATGAACCAAACAAGAGGCACTCAATTTTATTGTATAAATTGGCTAGAGTCCATTTCATAACAACAATAATAACAAACTATTTTTAAGGTCATGAACAAGGAAAACACTAAATTGGTGTATGAGATCCATTTGTTTGTGGAATAAGGGACCTACCTTTGTGCAACGATTTGACTAGCCTACAAAGGTGCACACACACACACACACACACACACACACACACACACACACACATATATTATATGTTATAATTCTTGCAAATGTGGCGTTGAACACTTAATTCCTAGCATATTATCGATCTACTTATTAATTGCACTGCTAGGTTTGTAACACAAATTTAGGGGAAGCAAAATGTATCAATCTCAATTATGAAAAGATGACAAAACATATTCTACCCAATCACAATTCTTCATCAAAATTCAGAACTTACTTGGGCTCCATTCTTAGAAAATGGCCAACTAAGAAAATACACACAACAACTAGATCTAAACTTGTTGATTAAGCCCTTCTTGGATGATCTGGATCTCCTTGCTGCCCCCTGCCTCAGACCCAATGCACTCACTGAGATGCGTCTCTCAATCTTGTGTTGCTATATGAAGTATGTTCTCATCTCCTCAGCCTTGATTTTGTTAATTTTTGGCATCTCAATGAAAAATTCCAATCATGGGACTAGCTTCCTCTTTTCAAGAGGACCAATTTTGACTATTGAAGTGCTCAATTTGGACAAGGGAAAGTGTATTTTTAAATTAAATCCCTCATGTGCAAATTTGATTAGGTCGGCCCTAAAGCAAATTGGACCCCATTGAAATGCTATAGCTACAAGTGACCTCAACCTCATTTGGTGATTATCATGGAGCATTATTATATTCTCTTATTTGGTTTGGCTCACATAGGTCTAAGGCAAGTTCGTGCAGATTGGTTGGCACAGGTTCGAAATTGCAGGTCTGAAGTTTGCATCTCTATTTTTAGGGTTTTGGGTCTCAACTCAAGCATGTCATGGAGAAATTTCGACTACAGTCGCAGGCATGTCATTGAGAAATTTAAACCGAAGCCTTTCAGCCACATGCATGACACATGTTCCCTACGACTGGGACTTAAAGGTTGAATTTTCAGTTGACCGAAGTTTTCGCTCATTGACCGCATAGTTTGGTAGTTGACTATAGACAATGATATTTGATTATAGGTTCCTGAATCAGGGCTTTGATCATTGGCATGTTTGGGATCATCTCATGGATATTGTTTAGTTGATTTTGCTGGATGGGTTTATGGTTGAAGATATCGATCATTGTACTCTCTATTTGTTGAATCATTCAATGACAATCTAATAAGAAGAATACTTTGAAAGGGTTTTCCCCATAGTGGGGTTTTCCTTGATCTCTGACCAATCCTGGTGTCTCTATGTGTGAATACTTTTCTTCTATTTTTCCTTTATGTTCCACTGCATGGATGATAATGTTGTTATTTTTATATAATTTCATATGCTGCTGAATAATGTTGTAAATCCGAATAATGTTATGGGGTGAATTGTATATATAAATGATGAAATACAATTCTCAAAGCAAAGAACAAGTTAGCCCTAAAGAAAATTTAACAACGTTTATAAATTTACATTGAGCTAAATCCTTAACCCTAATCTCCAAAGTGATTGATGCCCGAGATTAGATCTCACTCACTTGAGATCAAGGGCTAATGCACACCTAGACACTTATGCCTGTGCAAAAGTTCCCACCCAAGCTACAAACATCAACACTCCCTCTTAGTGAGGGATGTACTTTTTCCACTTGGGACTGAATTGGATCTTGGAACTGCATTTTTTGCCATGGTTTCTCCCTCTGACCTAGAAGTATTTCATGCCATCTAGTCTAGAAACATCCTCATAGTCTTGCTTTCTTTGGTCTAGTTCCTAGAAGCCTCCTGCTCTTGAACATCCTGTAAGGTCATCTCGTTTCAAGAGGTATTCTTAACATATTTAGAGGAATCCATCAATTGATCCTCCCCTCATGAACCTAAGGGATAACTCCCTCTGATTTTCTCAACCTTCAGAGCCAGTTACTCTTTGTTCTCTGTAACTGCTATTCTCTATGCCATTGCTCCAATAGGCTATCCTTTTAGCCTATACATGTTGCTTTCTCTAACTCCTATAACATGTCCCTCATCAGAGCTAGATCCCCCAGGTCTGATTAGAACCTTCCCATACTGTAATGCTACATAGAACCCCTAAATTCTGGCTATCTGCTTATGGATCCATCTTCCATAGCTTAGTTATGCCTGCTTCACACAATCCTATACTATGCTTCCTGGTGACTAGTCTTCACTCATAGTGACCTTCCCTATTGTGCTTGCAACAATGATATCTCCCTAAGTTCTTGTTGTTGTTGTTGGATGGTGTTGTCATTGATGTCAACCCATGAAGTTGGATGGGTTTGACTTTGACCAAAAACACCAGTCATTGATGTCAAATGGTTAATGAACGCTTCGTAGTAATTTTCAGATTATATCAAGATGGCAGATTTACTATTGGATGGTTGAAAACCCAAGTCCTAGGGTTTGGGTTACCTGGACTAAAGATGTACCCCGACTTTGTTGAGGGTTTTTGGTGGGTTATATAATTGAGTTTGGGTCATAGATATATGTCATTAGATTCTCCTTGAAAATATGTTTCTGTTGATATGTGGTACACCCCGTGGTTCCTTCTGGTTTGAGAGAAAATTAAGTTTGAAATTGAAGACCTAGTTTTGTGGGCTAAAACCCCAGGGGTTAGTGACATGACATCTCCTCATACAGTTGTCAATATATGGAATTTTTTATCACCATAATATCACCATATATAAGTTGAATAACTTCAAGCACCAAAGGCAATAAACCAATCACTGACTTCACAACCTTGGTAGGACCATATGCACTAAGGCAATCATTGTTTTTCAAATTTATAGTGGTAATGAAAATATTTCTAGGCAAGATCCTTAACATAAATATTTCTATGTCAAGATCATTTAACATAAATATTTATTCTAAAAGTTAGTTAGATAAATTATATTATTCTTAAAGTAAATATTATTTATCTATAAGTCCATCATTTTAAAAGACCAAAAATCCCACACAAGACTCACAACCCTCCTTCCTTTAATTACAAGGCTCATTTAATATAAAAAAATTTAATCCTTTAATTCCTAGTAATCCCTACTCTAATTTCCATGTAATAATCCCCTAGAACCCCTCCTATACCTATAAAATGAGGTTCATACCTCTCTTCTCAGTTATGAACATTATTTCAACTTAAAAAAAAGGTCAAGTTATGAAATTATAACCTTTGGCCCTTTAGAAGAACATAAAATCAAGTAAGAGGTTTTCGGGTAAAAAGAAGTCAAGTTTTGAAATTATAACCTTCGGTCTTTTAAAAGAGAAGAAAATCAAGTGAGAGGCTTTTGGATAAAATGAAGTCAAGTTTTCCAATTATAATCTTCGACCCTTTAAAAGAACAAAAAGTCAAGCGAGAGGGTTTTTGGGAGTTTTACATTTGTTTTGGTTTGGTATTTGGGTGATCATTGGTTTTACTACAAGAAGGATGTCTTCAACCCTCTAGGGAAATGATCTTTGATCAAGGCTTATCATTATAGACCAACAAAAATTACTTCATCTTTGTTGACATTGGCCTAAAAGGGTTTCATTTGGATATGAAGCAACACTATCTTTTATTTCTAAAATTATGCCCTCTCAAGGTCAACATCTCTGTGCACAAGGATTAAATTTCTGTTGAGAAACTATTTTGCTAGGTGAAGATCGAAGGTATGTAAATAGTCTCATGTACTCTCGACCCCCTTTAAACTCTTAGCAGGCACATAGAGATGGCCTAGTTGTTGTAGTCTTTTGGGTGCATTTATGGTTTGACTTGAATCTATTAAGGCTGATTTTTTTTCACCAAGCATACCTATCATATAATTTTGAAGGCATGAAGTAGAAATCTAGTAGCGCTTGTAATTATGAGTTTTGATGTGCATGTGTGATAGTAGTATATAGACTTGACAACTTGACATATTGTAAAATAACCTTGAACAATGACTACATGTGACAATGAATTGATACCTTGATAAGTACTTGACATTCACAGTGAGTTGACACCTTTACTGATGTTAGGATTTCCATTAACCTTATTTAATGATGCAATGTTGACAAGTGATGTGATATGATTGTTCTAAAGAAATTGTGACTTGATGTGACTTAACTCTTTGGAACTTCAGCTTGGCTAGATATGAATTTACTCCTTGAGACAATGACATACTTGGGCTTTACTTACACAAGAGATATGAACAATGCCATGAGACTGTATAATATATTATAACAATGATAACAAATCTTTGGTGAACTGATACACATTTAGTGACTTGATACATTGAATAGTGAAATGAAAATGACGATGACAATGACAATGACATCATATGAGCTGATTGACTTGACACGCATTGACATATAGATATATTAACTTGACTCATAGATCTGATATATATAAACACTTGGCATAATGAAGTTGACCTTTTAATTTGACTTGATATCAGTAGAACTATGATGAATGTAATTTGACATATTGGCATACAACCTTGACATACTTGATATAGATTTGTATTATGTATCGTATAGTGATGACCTAGAGGGTGTACCATCATAATGACATGACTTTACATGGTAGCAGGTCATTAAGGAAAATCTCATTTTGTTATACAACCTATTGGAGAAGGATGGATAATAGGGCTTGACTAATCAAACAACGATGTTTACTTATATGCTACTACCTCCTCGAGGACATAGTTTGAAAGCACTGATTGCAAGTCATCGAGATGACTTGAAGCACCTTGGTTTGTGCCATTATTTGATAGCAGTACTAGATGGTTGTAACATCGAGTGTAACCTGATACAATGATGACAATGGTTGTGCATTGATGACTATTCATTCATAAGTAGTGACATGCAATGATAGGCATCAGTCGTGCAGTGATTTGTAGTGACAACGATATACGATGTGTTGTGACAGTGATGTGCAGTTGCATAGTGATAGCTTTATGCTTAGCATTTGTAGTGATTGGTTTGTGGGAACAATGATAAAAAACTACAAGGATTTGATATTTACTCCACATATATCTTACAACTATTCTACAAAGTACAAAGGATCCAGTGTAAAAATTGTGAAATGTGATCTACCGTCTCTTCTGGGTGATTGGAGTGTCCTTCAGGTTGTGGCCCAAAAACACTTCAGGATGGCAGGGTGGTGCTAGGGGAAGTTGGGGCTTGCACAGGGAGTTGTGGCATCCACTCAATTATCGCTGATAAACTAACAGAGCAACGAAGCATCCTTTCCGACAGCAGTTGGTACACAAAGTGTTGGGGCACTCATCATGTTGTGGCTTGATCTACAGGGAATTGGGGCGTCCTTCTAGTTGCAACATGACATTAGGGTTTAGTAGAATCCTACGGGTTGTGGCCTGTAAATTAGGGGGTTGACACATCCCTCAATTGTAGCTGAAAGCTTGATGTAATCAATTTACTTTTAACAGGGAGAAGACAATTACTAAAGAAGTGTTTGTTGGTTTTTGACCCAGAGGGTGTTTTCCACCTAAAAATCTTCGTCTCGATTGTTTTATCTTTCTACATTGTTGTATGGTGTTGTCTAATATGGATTATTATCTAAATAAAACAATAATAACAATTGAAGATTAACTAATGCTCTGAAAAAGATTAAAAAGTGCTAATTGTTAAGAAATACTGATTCACCCCCCTCTCAGTATTTCCAATAGTTGCATACTGATGTCTCGCCATACCTTGGTTCAGGGTGGTGGCTTGATTTTGTTGTCGACTTTGTCTCCTCAACCTCACAATTCACTACTTCAACCAATGGTCTTGTGCTAATTGATTTCCTTTTCTCTACATGTAGTGGTATCGCTTGAGCTCTATCCTTATATGTGACATACTTCCCTATGTTGTCAACTTCAAAACTGCTCTATATGTTGTCGCGCCCTTGTTGTGATTTGTATATTCTACCCTCATAACAACCTATTATCCACTTAGACATCTCTATGCTTCAATTTTGTACCTTGTGTGCAGCCCAAGTATGGCTCAATCCCCTTCTTCCTACTATGTGTTGCTCCTGCTATTGTCATTTTCTTTGCTAGACAACAACGACCTCACCTCAAGGGCTTTGTATGCAACAATTTTCCTTTGCAATAGAATTGTCCTTGGTCAAGTGGCAACTCGGTCAGGTCCTTGGTGTTTTCTTCTTTCCCAATGGAAAAAATATTCCAATGAATATTTGTCTCTTACTTGTAGTTGTCTCTATTGGTGTCTTGGGTCTGTTCTTTTCTTGCAATGTTCACACTGGTTTGATAGCTCCCATTGCTATCGACTAGGTGGGTTGGATGGCCCACTCAATGTTGTCAATTGGCCTCACCACACCTCCACTTTATTCTGTTGGAAATACTAAGAGGTGGAGTGAATCAATATTTCCTTTTATAATTGTTATTTTATTAGTTAAGATCACTTAGATAGAAAACAAAATGAACAATAAAATAAATATTTTTATTAGCAACAGACAGCAAGGACTACAATCCTTTGTTTAAAACGAATCAAGTACAATGATAGTGTAGGGATCCAACCCTAGATGAAGACACCAATCTTCAAACAAACTAAGTTCGGACATGTACTTCAACATGCACTAACTTGGTCTTCTTGAGGACTCTAATGCTCTAGGGCTCCAACCCTCTCAACTAGTTCAGACTCTGACCTAGTCTTATTGAAGATTCCAATCCTCTAGGGCACCAACCCTATGCTTCTATTCTTCAAGATAAGATCAATAGTTCTTCAAGGCTTCAAATGTCTTTCGCAACAAGCCCTAACAATATCTTCAACGATTCCCTCAATTAATATTAAAAACACTTTGTTCATCAATGACAACTTTAGCAACCACAAAAGATGTCTCTAAGACTTTTCATGATACCCAAAAAAAATCCTTCAAGGTTACTTCCTTCAATCATGCATCAAAGTGTCCAAGAATGCTTCCAAGATCAGTTTCAAGATGTATTCTCAAGGTCTTCAATAATTGTTGGCTTGATTTGGGCTAACCCACATTCGATATATATTGCACACCAACAAAACCCTTGATCATTGGCCCTTTCAGCAGCGACCTGCAAGCAGATCATAGTCTCACCCGAAGTGACTATGGGAGGATGGAGAACTAGGGTTTTGCAACGTTGAAGGATTAGGAGATGTGATATTATTATGTTATCTTATTCTTTGCATTTATAAATCACTTCGCCGCATTAGATTAATCACTTAAACATGCCATGTAAAACCATAAACCATCACTGTGCTGAAGTAAAATGCAACTGTAATTCTTGCTACTCTACAACAGATAATAAGAAAATATACACATCAAAAAGCCAATGTAACGTGGTGCACCCCAATGTAGGGAAACATCCACAAGAACTGTTGCTTATTATAATGAATATTTGAAAACCAAATAGTTCCTGTCCTGCAAACTAAGTTGTAGGTTGTGTGCACACTCAATTGTAGACTCTTCTCCAGGCCTCTGAACACTCAGTTGCAGAGCCTATCCTTTGTTACCAAATTACAGATCACAATAATTCATCCATAATGCTGATTTAAATTATCGCCCCGAAACCATTGATCCCTTACAAAATCACATGCTTTTACAAAAAGGAGGGGCTTCGACCCACCCTGAAGCCCTTACAACACTGCGTGGTATAAATGTGTTCCACTGTACGCTCCACTACACGCTCCGCCCTACAAAATGTGCAGTCTTTGCCAAAATATAGGCCAAGTTGGGATGCACCTAAGGGGCCCCTAACACTCACATGTGACTCGTCCCAAATCACTCAACCGATTTACTTATGATCTTGTCAGACCAGGCAGTAACTCCTCAACCAAAATTGATTAGTGTGTTTATTCCTTCAGGTTGGCCTTATTATATACATGAGGGAGAGACTGTTCATTTCATCCCCCGATGATTGTTCGCATTACTTATTTGTTTATTTACATTATGTTCACCCAATCCTGATGATTAGGTGTCAACATTCCCCCCCTTAATCTGAAGGGATGTTGGTGAGTCCAAGCATCATTTTGAATCGTTCAAGCTTTTCTCTTCCAAGCGCTTTGGTGAAGATG
>APFE031175204.1:64185-76850 GCA_000404065.3 Pinus taeda
ATTGTCAGTAAATTCTTCAAAAAAATATTTTCTATGAGTCATGTGGCAGGTTGCTCCTGAATCAAGCAACCAATCATTTTTCCAGGAAGCAAGTGAAGCATTAAATAAATATTCATTTACTCCAATGTTACATTGTGCCATAACATAGTGAGCGGATTCAGGTGCTTTACCTTTGTTTGTATCATCAGTTTTACCTTTCTGTTGGTTTCTTTGTTGCTCAATTTTGTCCCATGGTAACTTGCATGTAGAGGCATCATGTGATCCATTTCTCTTGCAGCGTATGCAGTGAAAATCTGCCTTTTCTCCTTGAGAGTGTCTGCCCCCCTGCCACTAAAATATCTTCCTCTTCCTCTTCGACCACCTCTTCCTATTGAATGCATACTGTAACCAAAAACTTTTGCTGCAAAACTTTTACTCTTAATGGGAAAAATAAGACGGGACAACAGATTCAAATGTCAACTGGCATTCATCTGGACAACGTTAAAGTATAGAATATATGGGTGAGACAACCGAAATATGAGTGACTGTGTATATATATATGGCAGCTTAAATATACCATGTACAGCGCTGGACACAAAGCTTTACAACGCATACAACAAGGTTTATATCAGAGTTCCAACAACGTTCCAGCAGCGTGATAGTGGCCCTTCACGTAGCACTACCATGTGCATTCACCAATCCAATGCAGAAAATAGCCCATACAACCAACATTCAACAAGCACGAGCTTTCCAAACTTTAAACGATGGTCAACACAAGTTAAATTGAAATGAAATCAATCCAAACTCACACTCAATATTTAATACAATACACATACTCAATGTATAGAGACTGTATTAAACAACCTCCAAAGTTTGAACGATATAGCGCAAAGTGCTTGGACTCAGTGCTCAATTCAACCAACAGATAACGCACATATAATACAATAGAGAAAGTTGGGGCTTCAACGGTGGCTACTCGACTTGGAATAAAGACAGCGCTTTCAGTATTCAACATATACCATCATTTAATATATGCCATTTAATAAAGGGCACAAGGTCATAAAATTATACTTTAGCACTTCATCTATATATCACAATAGTCACAATTATTTACATGGATTTATAAAAAATAATTACAAATCTTGAAGGACCGTCACGGTTTTCAAAAAGAAACTAAACGGAAGTGTCAAGAACTGTGTACCAGAAGAGGCCTATCTCCGTAAATGAGTGCAATAGAGTGATACTGTACTAGCGTTGTTAGCGTTCAAAACAACATCAATACCATACCAAACAGCCTTAGTACAACAACGTGAATACCATACCAAACAACCCCAATACAATAATGTTAATACAATATTAAAATAGTGTTAATACAATGGTAAAATAGCGTTCAACTTATTGCATTAACTTCAACGTTTACCCTTCATAAACCAGTGAACACCATGCTTGTACACCAACGTTTGGCCAAAAAACTTCAACGCATAGCCAAAAACATCAACAGATTGCCAAAGAAACTTCAACACATAGCCAAAAACTTCAACAGATTACCAAAGAAACTTCAACGCATAGCCATACCAATGTAAATACCATGATTGCAAGTCATCCAGCTGATCTCTAAATCTTCAGAATTTTTTTTCGCAGATAGGATTCACGTAGTGAACATGGTCATGGAGTCAATTCACGCACCAACAACGTTTCACTGCTCCTCCGCATAGCTACTCGGACCATTCAACGCAGTAGCACGGCCTCAAGGGCATTCAACTCAGCGATTCAAAGGATTTTCAAGTCTGAGGCTGTTAGGTCAGAGAATTCAGAGTTAATTATGGCAGACAGAGTGCACAGGGGCAGTGGATAGAGAGTAGTAGGCAGAAGGGAGTTACAACTATTTTGGGAGCGAGCTCTGATACCATGTCAGACTAGGCAGTAACTCCTCAACCAAAATTGATTCGTGTGTTTATTCCTTTAGGTTGGCCTTATTATATACATGAGGGAGAGACTGTTCATTTCATCTCCCGATGATTGTTCACATTACTTATTTATTTATTTACATTATGTTCACCCAATCCTGATGATTAGGTGTCAATAGATCTTATTTGCAATGTTGTTGAACTACTGCAGAATGTCTGTGGCCTGCTTCTCTTCGCTGCACACTTCCTCCAACAATGCTTCTGTCACCGGTTCTGTAGCCTTTTGCATCATCGTTGTCTCTCTTTGGCGAAGCTCTTGAAGCTTCTCATCCATTGCTTGGGACAATTGGAGAGCCTCATCCTGCCATGGCTGAGTTCTCTCTATTAGAGTCTGCTCTTCCTTCCTAAGCTCTTCTATCTTCTTCTGGAGGGCATTTCCCTCATTGATCTTTGTGAACTTCTGTGAGATTGGTAAGGTCTTCACAATTGCCTGAATCTCCTCCAGTGTCCCACAATCTTCCACTGCTGCAGAGATGCTAGCCATTACAGCCTGCAGGCCGACCTCCCTTAGCGCTCGCACTTCCTTTGGTGTGGTTGGTTGTAGCTTCATCTGTATCTCGCTAATCATCATATCATATGTAAATTTCATGTCCACAATCTTATCCTTGTATCATTTTACTACAAAGCCAAGCTTCACAACCTTGTCCTTCACTAGTTCCTCTTCTCGAACCTCAATGTCTGGAATCTCGTGACATGTTGCTTCGACGACCTCTTTCAGCTTCTGTTGCTGCTGTATTGCCTGATCCCTCTCCTAGATTGCCTGGTCGAGCTTCTGCTTCAGCAAAGCTCACACTCTCTCTACCTGAATGTTTTGCTTCGAAGTGAGTTGTTTGCGTTGCTTCAACTCATCTATGATCTCTTGATGCATCTTGTGTAATCTCTCAAGTGGCACTGTTGTGACATTCATGTTCACTTACCTCCACTCTTTGGCTTACTGTTGTACCTTGGTGAAGTCAAACTACAGGGCTCTGGCAAGTATCAGTGCAAGTGTAGGCTCTACTGGTCTTTCCTTTCCCTGCTTCTCCTCTACCTGCACCAGTTGTCTGACTATTTGTGCCAATGTCTACAGTTCTGCAACGCACTCTGCGACACTTGTTAGAAGTGTGGCATAGCGATCCTCTATCTTGTTCCATTATTTTGCCATTGCTTCCTTAATTCTGTCCCCAATCTGGTCCAAGTCCCGATTAGTGAGGACCAATGGCATTATGTCCTTTATCTTGTCTGCCTTCTGCTTCTTTTTACTTCTTGTGACAGCTTTGATGTGTGCCTTCCTCTTCTTTGCGACAACTAGGTCTGCCTCTATCTTTTCAGACTCTTTGTTCTGCTTGTCACTCTTCAAGACAATCCTGGTGACCCTCATCGTATTGATCCTCTTGTTTGGACTCTTTCTCATCCTTATCTTTCCCACTTGCTTCCCCCAACTGCGTCTTATCCTCCTCTGTCAGAGTATCCTTTGTCTATGTCTCCAACGCAATGATCCACTCCGCGGGCCACTGCTATATCTGTGCTAAAAGATCGTCTTCTGTCATTAAATATGGCAGTAGATGCCATGTCTTCCTTGTTTCCTTGTGAGCATGTATGTAAATTCTGTGGAAGTCAACCTTAAACATCACAATAGAGCTATACTGCTCGTATAAGTTCAGTGAAAGGCTAGGGTGCTGATTCACCAACATGTGTAAGTCCATATGGTATAAAACGAAAAACATTCTATTATCCCGTTCCCGTGCTGGTTTAGTGGTATACCACAACAAGGCATATCACACAACTTCACAAACATTAGAGGCTATTGGAGGGAATTGCGAATCTTCTGGCTCTTTCCATGCAAGCATCACAATTATTAGAATTAACCATGCATAGTGAAATGGAGTACCTTTCTCCTGAGCCTCACAATAGTCGTCCAAAAACTCTTGGCATATATATGCGACCCAATTGTACTGAACCCCATTAGGGCATTGTGCAGCTAATGAAACCACCGATGCAGGAAATTAATTAGCCCGACACTTCCTCATGATTTTTCTATCCAATAATCATGATCATTGATCGATTTGATAACAAAACCTCGCTTCCCTTTTGTCAATCCAAACTTCTTCATGTTGTCTGCTATGGCTCTTTCCTGGTTCCTCGATTTCTGCATCAGTGAGGCACATTCAACATATTCAGCAAGCCCAACTGCACCAATCCAACCGCCCACTGTTGCGGTTCTAAAGGTGTCACAACGCTCTCAAGGTAGTGCACTTGTTTTAAGTATTTGTTTGGTGCGAACTACAAATCTTTTTTTCTATCATTGAAATCATTGTCCGCGAACTTCAGTTGCAGAATCTTTCCAAGGTTTTCTTCAGTATATTCCACTGACTCCGGCAATATAGGTGTGAAGGTGCCATACTTTGCATCTATGACACCTCCTTACAGATGTCTAGGCCTATTGCAGACCTTGACTTGCATACTTCCTCATACCTTACATATGTGGTTAACATTTGGTTATAATACCACTTGTATTGAGCATCTTGCCTTCAAGAGCACATGGAACTATAAGTGATGGTTTAGAGGCCTCATTCTCTTGTAAAAGGAAGGCACTCTAGCAAATTTTGCTAGGTTGGAGATAACAGGAAAAATATTGCAATAAGTTTCTTTTAAGTTTTTATTTTTTATTTTTCATAATTTTGTTAAAGGGTTTTCAACACTACATTTATTTCAAGAGGAGTAAGGTTGGAATCAAGGGTAAGAGTTAAAGGTGCTGTGCACTAACTATCTTATACTTTTATTTATATTTGCAAATTTTTGAAGTAATATAATAAGATGTATTCATTATTTAATCTTCCAAATATTTGTTTAATTCCTTGATATTAATGGCTATTTTTCATTTAATGGTTTAACTCACTTGAGGAGTGTGTAAGATTGAAATCTACAAGTTCACCTCTCCTTCACTATGCCCAGGGTAGTGAAGAACTCAACCCAAAGGAAGAGGAAGCCATTAAAGAAGGGTACAACCCATTTCAAGCCAAAAAGAACTAAGTTATTTCTTTAATATTCAATCACAAAATTTCAATTTAATCTTTTCTAATTCTCTTTGGAAGCAACATTAGTTATTAAAAAAAAAATCAAATCTTTTTCTTAGCTTGCTTCCTTTAAGCTAGTTATTAACATTGAAAGTTGCAAATAGATTTCATATCCATAAGAAATTCATTTGTTAGTTAGATTACCTAATCTTAGGTTCTTATATCATTACCTTAATGATAGGACTAGCCTAAGGATTCCAAGTGCGCAACTTAGGTGACATGTGGTGGCCCACTTAGTAGTTGCCTTAGTTGTCATTGATGTTAAATGGCGTATATCATTAATATTATATATAAGTATCCAAGTATATCAAAAAGCGGGTTCTCATGAAAAAAGGTCAAAATGTGAAATGGTGGTTTCAAACCCATGATTTAGGAAACTCACGGGATTTGGAGAAGTGAAATAAAAAGGGGAATTAATTCATTGATGCAACTTTTTGAATTAACATATTTCCATGAATAGTTAGAATTGGATGGAAAGTGCGTGCAAAAAAAATGGAATTTTTAGAGTGGACGAGTCATCTTAGCACTTCCACTATAACTTGTTTTCAAGAGCACATGGAATTGTAATCGATGACTTATAAGCCTCATTCTCATATAAAAGGGGTAAGTGCTAACTATTCTCTACTTTTATTTATATTTGCGATTTTAGAAGTATTAGAATAAGATGTATTTATGATTTAATCCTTTATTTCAAATATTTGTTTAATTATTTGATATAATGGTTATTTTTCATTTTATGATTTAATTGACTTGAGGAGTGTGTAACGCTGAAATTTACAGGTTTTCAGCTCGTTCAATATTCCCTAGGGTAATGACGAACTCAACCCAAAGGAAGAGGAAGCTGTTAAAGAAAGGGGACAACCCACTTCAAGACAAAAAACAAAAGTTATTTATTTAATCTTCATTCACAAAATTTCAATTTCCTCTTTTCTAATCTTCTTTGGAAGCAATATTATATATTAAAAGAATTAGATCTTTTTCTTAGCTTGCTTCCTTTAAGCTAGTAATTTACATTGAAAGAAAAAAGTAGATTTCATATTTATAATAAATTCACTTATGAGTTAGTTTTTCTAGTCTTAGGTTCCTATATCTTTACTTCAATGATAGGAATAGCCCAAGGAATCCCCCCTTTGGCTTGGTTAAACCAAGCCTAGAGTGAGAAGTGAGCCACTTAGGTTACATTTGGTGGCCCACTTAGTAGTTTCCTTAGTTTGTTGAACAAATTATTGTCATTGATATCAAAGAGCTCATATCATTAATTTTGTATATAAGGATCCAATTATATTAAAAGGGGGTTCTTGTCAAAAAGGAGAAGTCAAAAAGTAAAATGGTGGTTTTAAACCCATGATTTAGGAAGCCCACGATATTTGCATAAGTGGAATAAAAAGGGAAATTAATTAATCAATTAATCAATTATTTGAAGTGACTTTTTGAATTAACATGTATTTCCATGAAGGGTTATGATAATGTATACAAGGAAAATGCATTGGAAGGAAAGTGTATGTGAGCAAAAATGTAATTTGTGGAGTGAACGAAGTCATCTTGACATTTTCTTTATAACATTTTATTGGGCTGTCTCAAATGGTGAGATGAACATATTGACAAGAGATCCAGGGGAACATCTGGTTAAGTTTCATATTTTGGTTCACTATTCTTAGGTCCTAAGGTTGGGTGTGTCTTTAACCAAGGCGAGTGCCATAATAAACATCACTATCACATGATTTTTGACAAAGGTATCACAAGAAATGAAATGAAAGAGGATGTTAGGCGAGAGTGCATTGGTGACGAGGCACCAAAAAACTGAGACTTGGGGTTTCCATTAGGTGCGCATGGGAAGCTCAATATCCTGGTGGATTTGGGTCATCGAGCACCCACATTCACCTAATGATGGGTGAGGAGGCCCAAGATGACACCATGAGGAGCATCATGGATGCCCCATGACATGGAACAAATCGTCCCCAGACGAGCAACCAAGATGTGGACACGATTGGCTGACGATGAGTTGGACCAAAGTGGTGGTGCCTTAATGGAATGATGGTGGGCTGAGTCCCTGATATGAGTGAGTTTAAATTTGGTGTCACCTAGATGAGCAAGCCAAAATTTGGCATTGTCTGAGATGATATAGGTAGACTAATGGCACAATTGAGTTCGATGGAACTAAATTTAGCGCCCATCGGAACAAAATTTAAGGTCACGTGTGGAACAAACATCGACATGATTGAGCCAACCTTCATGAACCAATGGAGACAAAGTTGCATGAAGGATATAAGTAGAGGAATAGTGGGATGATTGAAGGTAGGACTAAGCAGAGTAGGAATAGAACTGAAACAAAATAGCATAGGTTGGAATGCAAGGAGGAAGAACTAAACAAAACCAGGATGGGATACAAAGAAGGAAGAGCCGAGTTTTGAATGAATTGGGCCTATGGTAGAGTAGGGCCCGAGGGTGAAGATGGATCAGTCGAATGACCAACTGAGGAGGAGGGGCAACCCAAGACGACTTGGGTGGCCTATTATGGTCAACAAAGTTTCTTATGGTTGGTTTCTTTGTAAATTTTGAAAGGTTTTGTCTTATGTTTTGGTTGGACCTGATCATTGTCTTAGTGGATTCTTGTACATACATTTTTAATAAAAGAAAAAGGTTGGATGGAAATTTACATTGAAATTAAGCATGTGTATGATGATGATATTGTCTTGAAGACAATGTTCATGATTTATATTAATGGAAGATGAAGTGATGATATCGTTATTGCTTTTATGAATGAAGGTTTAATTGATGTAAGTGACACTAACATTGCTTTCCCTATATCAAAGAGCTATAATATTCCACTGTGTAACTAATGATATAGAGATTATATAAGTGAACTCACTGTGAGGCGTAGTCTGGGTGAACGATATTTGTACTCCATGAGGAAAAGGTGAAACACATCAGTGTCACACACTTAAGGGATCATGATGCATCTAAAAGGTGCCTTGTGACTGTAGGAGGCCTTAGGGTTCTGATTGTTGGTATCCGAGTTGATACTCGTACTATATGAATGTGAAAGTAGAGCAACTGACAACATTGCTCTTTTACCAACCAGAATTTGGTATCAAAGCATACCATTCATCTTATAGGTGGACATAAGGGATTTGGAAGTACCACTTTTCTACTACTTGAAGTTGGTACCAAAACAAGTGGTATTGGAAGATGTAAAAATCCAAAGGAAGATTGTAGAGTTGATTTCCTTCTATTTGCAAGTTATTGGGGAAGGGGATTATGTAATTGATTTTCAGGTGGGCAAGGGGGTTTTGGCTATTAGTTCTTGGTATAGGTGCACTTGGGGAAGCTTGAAGTGAGCCTAATAAGATTACATTTGGAAGAAAGTAGGTCACGATGGTGAATACTAGGTCTAATCTAGCGGAACAAGATGAGGTGACTCTATCTAAGAAGATCAAAAATCATGAGATGACTTTGGCATGGATGGTTGAAGGAATGGTAGGAAATGGGGAGGAGTTAGGGGAACTTCGAGTAGAACATGAAGAGATTAAGAAGGCCATTGAGTCAAGGTATTAATCCATTGAATTTGTAGTGAGGTAAAATCAGGAACAAGCGAATCAAATGAAGGATTTGGAGGATCAAGTGAAGTCACTTGTGGCACTCACAAGAGACTAGGTTGATACTATTGCAATATTGAAGCAAGCCGCAAGGCAGAGTTTAGGCAGTTCATCTATGCAGGTGAAGGTTAAAGAACCTGATATGTATGATGGGACAAGAAACACTAAGGTATTAGGAAGCTTCTATTGGGACATGGAGTAGATGTTGGAGAAAATGAAGGGATGTTCCAAAGAGATGGAAGTCAATGTAGTAGCCATGCACCTCATAGGAACAAAAAATATTTGGTGGAGGACTAGGGATGAAGACTTAGTAGTAGGTCGCATCAAAATGAGACATGGAAAGAGTTGACAAAGGATTTGTACATGTAGTTTGGACCAGGGAATTAGGAATAGGTAGCAAGGTATTGCTTAAGGGTGTTGAAGCATACCGGTAAGATCGAAACTTATATTAAGGAATTTTTCAGGTCTTATGGTATAGATTAGAGACATACATGAGAAGGAAAAGGTATATTCTTTTATCAACAATATCCAACCATGGGAAAAGAAGGAAGTTATGAAACAGGGAGTCCAACCTATTGCAACAACTATTATCGCAGTAGAGAAACTTCTCGATTACTAGACAACTGGAAAAGATAAGGAGGATATGAGAAATGATAAGAGAAAGAAGAAGAAGAAATACAAGGATAAATGTAAGTCTTCCAAGGATGGAAAACCAACAGGTGCAACCAAAGAGAAGAAGCCCATATATTTTTTGATTTTTGGAGAGGATCACTTAGTAAGTAATTACTCGATAAAGTAGAAAGTGGCTACTTTGGAGCAAAAAGATGCAACTAAGGTTGGGATATTATAGGCGGTAGGGAACCCAAAAGAGTAGAGAGGAGACCCAAGTACAACAGTGAGGATGACCACCATATTTGAGAGTGAACAAAAAAATTGTGGTGTTTCTTATAGAGAGTTAAGAAACAATGATGTGGAGGCCCTTCTCTTATGACATGTGGACATCATGTTTGCTTTGATAGTTTAAATAAAGAAATTAGATAGGAGGACAAGTAAATTAGAGTAGGAAGAGGAGACTAGGATGGAAATAATAGTTCAAAGATGCAAGCACGGAGAGGTTACTTGGTATGCTGAGGCTAAGGAAGAGGTTGGTACATCAACATTAAGCCCAAGAGGTTGGCCACATGATCTGGAGCTTGATTGGATTTTTGATAAGGTAGAGGGTATGATAGGATCATATCCTCCTTTTCTAACTTATATGACGAGGAAGAATATAGGATGATTTCGAGAGATAAAATGGGAGATCATGAACAACACTCCTATTCATCTCATTCAACCATGAAGATATGGATCACTATTACAGTAAGATGACGAGCCAAAACTATGAGGGTAACTAGGGTGGTTCCTTTATAGTAGTAGATTGGTGGAATGATGATGATATAAGATTGAGGATATTGCATCGTGAGACATTCTTATGAAGCTTGGTGTGAAGATCAGATTAACTACCTGATTAGTTGAGCCTTATGAGGGGACCCAATACATGTCAATATGTAGGAGTGATTTCCAAAGTTGCAGTTTGAGTTATCATCTAGAGATAATTTATCATGATGATGAGATCCAATGGGAGCAGACCAGAGGGTTCCAATTGGACTATTGTTTTGATGGAATAAATTTGGGTGGGGGAAGATGTTAGGTTCTAGAGTCTGGTGCTTCTTTAATTGAGGTGCACACCATGTGTGACATCTCCATTGCACGATTTTTGATGAATATATCAAAATAAATGCAATAAAAGAGAATGTTGGGTGAGAGCACACCAACAAGAGGTTTCCAAAAAATGATACTCAAGGTTTCCATTAGGCACATGTGGGAATATTTGTAGAATAGTGGATGTGGATTAATAATCACATGACTTCACCTAATGATGTGTGAGGAGGCCCAAGATGACACCACGAGGAGCACCACGAAAGACTTAGGACATGGGCCAAAACTCTCCCAGATGAGATACTAAGAAGTGGACAAAGTCAACATAGGATTAGTTTGACTGAATTGGGGGAGCCCGAGTGGAATGGTGTTCAGATGAGTTCCCAAGATGTGTGAATCAAATTTTTTCATCGCTTGAGACAATATGGGAAGATCGAGGGTGTGGGCGAGTTATCTAGTACAAATCTTGGCACTCAACAAAACAAAATTTGAGGTAGTGTGTGGAATGAGCGCCAACATGATTAAGCCAACATACACGAACATGGAAAAATGGAGTTGCGTGAAAGATATAAGTAGAGGAACAATGGGATGATTGAAGGCATGAACGTGCATAATGGGAATATAACTAAAATAAAATAGAACATATTGGAATGCAAGGAGGAAGAGTCAAATGAAATGGGGACAAGGTTCAAAGAAGGAATAGTTAAGTTTGGAACAAATTAAGCCTACAATAGAGTGGGGATTGAGGGTGAATATAACCTGACCGAACAACCAACCAAGGAGGGATGACCCAAGACAACCAGGGGACAGGTGGTAGGGTGGCCTACTAGGATTAACAAGGTTTTTTGTGGTTGGATTCTTTGTACTTTTTGAAGGGTTTTGGCTTATGTTTTGGTTGGACTGGGCCATTGTCATTATGGATTCCTGTACATACATTTTTAATAAAAGAAGAATGTGGGAAGGCCATTTTCATTGAAATTGAGCATGTGTATGATGAAGATATTGTCTTTCATATGATTTTCATGATTTCTATTTATGCAAGATGAAGTGATGATATTGTTACTATTTATATAAATGAAAGTTTAATTGAAGTATGTGACATTAAGATTGATTGTCCTATATTGAAGAGTTATACTATTTTTCTATGTAATACTTGTGCACTAACTGTGAGATGTAGTCTGGGTGAAATAGATTTGTACTCCATGAGGAAAAGGTTAAACACATTGGTGCCACATGCTTAGGGGATCACGGAGCACCCAAAATGCGAATTATGACTATAGGATGCCTTGGGGTTGTGTAACTATACTTTCAAAGATATACCCTATTATTTGTCTTTTGGTGCAATGGTGTACCAAAATCCAATCTATTACAAGGCTATTGTTCCCTGCATAGAGCCAACAATCAAACTATTAGCAATATGAATACATAAAAAATGAACAATGTAACTATATCTACCAAAGAACATTATTTACAATGCATTAAGAACAATGGAAAACAAAAGAAGTGAACACAAGAGGTAGGGAATCAATAATTCAATTTATTGCTTAGTGAAAAGAGTAACAAATTATCCTAGAGACACTAAAGGGAGTTGATAGGCCAAGGGGACCTATGAATCTCTTTAAGGAAGGTCCTTTTTTTCCCTCCCTTTTCAAGAACGACATTTCCTTAAAGAAGTCATATGAGGGCTCTCAAAAGTGAGCTCCTTGAACATTAAGGAATGTTGATTCACTTGAAAATTTAGCAACATAAATTTGCATGGGTTTATCTCTTGTTTTGGGCCTAATTCCAATGGTATTTATAGCCTCAAACTCATGTGTTGGTGACCCTTAGATCATTTATGAGATTTTATCTAGTAGGAGACAAGGGAAGTCCTTTGGAGGCTCCTTAATTCCAATTAAATAATGGAATGGTTCGAGATTGAGTTAGCTAGGTTTGTCCTGTCAGTAGATTGTTTCTCATTTAACGTGAAGTGGTCCATGGTCTATTGCGTTGTCACTTTCATGGATCTATGTGGTTTTTGAAGAAACAACCAAGATGATCCATGCAAAAATTCTAAAATAGCTCTTCTTGATTTCATTTTTTAAATGAAAACCTTAAGAATCTTTAATTTTCCTAATTCATGATGTTTTCTAGTCTTCACCAGTACACTTGTGAATGCCATTCTTTGTTGTTTGTTGTTCCTAGCTAATGAAATTGAGTGTATTATTTTTCAGTAATAACAGTTGCCCCATGATATATGTGTAGGTTTTAACCCTGTAAAGAAATTACATGCATACGAATTCTAAAACATGGAAAATAAACAATGCGAGAGCATAACACATAAAACACATATACACAGAGATTTTCCCTTGGATCCCAAAATCGGGACT
>APFE031175204.1:141407-155679 GCA_000404065.3 Pinus taeda
TTGAAGGCCTATTTATTGTTGAGAAATAATGGAAAACCCTTAACATCCCAAAACCTAACCCTAGAAGATGAAACACCAAATTGTGGGCTCCGTTTGGGTAAATTGGTACATCAATTTCCCGGGGTCGTAATTTTGGCACCCGATCTCCATTTGATGCATACAATAGCTCGTTAGAAAGATCTATCCGAGCATTACCACTTTGGGAAGGGAAACATCGGTCCATGGAGCCATGTTGCCCCCAAATTTCCCAAAAAACGTCGTTTAGGGCCTAAAAACGGCTCTGGAATTTCAGGACCCGAAAAACTGCTAAAAATAGTAAACTGTGCTACAATATAGGAAACTGAAAGATTGAAAGAGGTAGTTGTGGGGTTCCAAATGGGATAGGTGGGTGGCCATCAACATCCACCTAGATCAAACTGGGAGCAACATGGCTCCATGGATGGATGTTTTTCTTCCCAAAGTTGTAGTCCTCAGATAAATCTTTCTAACGAGGTATTGTGCACGTCAAATGGAGATCATATGCCAAAATTGTGACCTTGGGAAGTTGATGTACCAATTTACCCAAACGGGGCCCATGGTTTGGTGTTTCATCTTCCAGGGTTAGGTTTTTGGATGTTCAGGGTTTCCATTATTTCTCAACAATAAATAGGCCTTCAAGCCTCATTGTAACACAGTTCAGAGGCATGTAGTCGCCACATCTCGTCTCAAAGATAAGTTACCATTACCTTAGCTGGTTTATTTCCATTTCTATTTGTAAGCATATTTCAATATTTTAAATTAATGAAATGAAGTATTATTTCTGTTGCATCTATGTATTTATGGTTATCTCTGTAATTTATTGCATTCCTGTTTAAATCTGAATCAGTGGTATCAGAGAGGTCTGCTCTTTCTCTGTTTTTCTTTGCATGTCCCCAATGATGTCGGGATATAAGGAGTTAGGGCTTGAACTAGTCGAACCTTTGCAAGACCAACCTTGCAAATCCCGATGGCCTCCCATGGCAGATGAAAATAAATATGAGGGGGCAGGAGATCCTATCAAAATCTTGCTCGAAGAAGCCCTTGAGCGATAAAGGAACACGATGATGGAAAAAGTTTCCCAGATCCTTCAGTGGTTACCCATGGGCAACACATCTCCTTTTAGTAGCTACTCTAGAAATGCCACACCCTTTAAGGTACAAGTTAATTTTGAAATCCACGTATTCGAGGGTCAGATAGACATAGATGTTGTAGATAAATGGTTAAATATGCTAGAAGGGTATTTTTCTATTCATGATTTTTCCAGTTGGGAAAACATTATTTTCGCTCTTCTCAAAGAAGCCCCCCACGTCAAGGACTGGTGGGAAACCTACAACGAGTAGAAGGATGAAAATGTGGGCTCACTATTTTCAGTCGCACCCACTTTGAATTTATTTCGGGATGCCATCAAGGAGAAGTACTACCCTGTCAAAAGCTATGAGGACAAATACATAAAGTAGACCACTCTGCGGCAAGGAAGGGACAAAGATGTGGCGGAGTTCACAAAAATTTTTCATACCCTTCGAACACAGTTGGGTATCAAGGATTCTAAGCTGCATTTGGTACTCAAATATTGCGGCTGCCTAGATAGGTACATCCAGGACGAGATGGAGTTCCTGAAAATATCCTCGCTCGGCACAGTTTACCGATACGCTGTCAAAATTGAGCAGAAGTTTAAACAAAAGAAGCGAGATTTTGGATCTGCAAATCTGAAGAACAAAGGACAAAGCCAAGGCGGGGTGAACCAAGGCAACCAGTCGAAGCCGCAAGAAAAGAACAACACCATGAAGTCAAAGAAGTACGCAGGAAAGTGGTGTGAGTTCCATAATAGCCCCACTCATAACACAAGTGAGTGTCAGACCAAGCAGTGACTGGTGGCTGAGTTGAAGGCTTCCGAATCAGATGCATGTTCCGACCTTGAGTCAAAACTGTTATAGACATATTTGGGCACTGCAACCCCAATCAAATATGTCCATAAACCAAGGGATTCTAAACCCCTAAAAGTGTTGTTCATACCCTAAAGGATTAAGGTCAACTGATTACATCATTTCCCAGAAGTTCTCCTTGAAAAATTGCTCATAATTGGTCAAAACTGGACCATACAGATTGCTCCATGCTGAGGGTGCGATGCATCTCACCTGTTACATACAAGGGGTGCGATGCATACTGAAAAGCCCTTCTGTAGGGTATGATGAGAGAGAGTAGACAAATGGCAAAGGCAGTTTGCTAGGTGGAGACTCAAAGAATCTTCTAGAAACTACTCATATGACACTTGCCTCTCTGAATTCACCCAGGGATGAGTAAGAGATCATCAAATCTCTAAGTGGAACCAAGAATTATCAGTGAAATGACACTAATCAAAATCCCAGAAGTTGACTCACCCACCTACAAATATCTATGTATGGATCCCTCATCGTAGAGATCCAGAGGCTGGAATTTTGTTTTTGTAAGGAAGTGCTGTTGGTTTCTCTATGAAGCATTGTATTGTTGGGTGATCTAGCTTTTCATGAGGTGAAGAGGGCTTTCATGTTGGGAGGATGGCGCTGGATCAAACTGTTGGGTTGTAATCCTCTCTTCTACTACTTCTATCAATAAAGCTATTTGAGTTTTCCTCCACATACTTGTATATTTGTGAATCTTGTATTTGTGTATGCATTTGTATGGTTAATGTACATCTGATTCTACATTGTTTATGGTTATAGATCTTTATGGTTTGATGGCATTTTACTGCTTTGCCTCTACAGGTGTTCTTTGAAGTGGGACAAGTGAGAAAGGAGTGGCGAAAACTCTATCAAGGGAGAGAGGAAACAAGCAAGGAGCCAAGCGAAAGACTAAGGTTGGTGCTCTCTTCTTCTCTCTCATCTATCTCCCATAAAGGAAACACAAGTTACTTTGAATTGTTTGTTTCTAAGATAGCTACCCGTCTTAGTGGGACTAGCAGATCTGAATAGACACCAGTTTTCCTGGAAGCAAAATGGTGACTCCACTAGGGAACGAATAGTTTGTTTGTTTGTTACTATTGTTTGCTTTATAAACTGCAGATGAAGCCTGAAGTTAAGACAGCTAGCCTTCGAATTGTTTTTGCTATGCAACTGCAAAGTAGATCAACACTGCTTCAGTCAATGTCCGAGTTGGTTTATGAACTGAACATCTGACTTGCAAACATCCTATGTGCCCTGGTGGTAGCTCAATAACCTCATTAGATCAGCCCCTATACTTTGTGTTTATTGTCTATCATAAGCTCGACCTAAATATCTAAACTTTACTGCAAACTGTGGGTGAAAACCAAGCTCAGTCTCATCCCTGGACCATTGCACTATCTCTCATTGACAATCTGGATGCATCACACCTCCTGTGTTCTGTAGGTGAGATGCATCCCTGTTTCCCTTAAGGACAGGTACGATGATTGAATGAAACTGTTTCTCTCTCCAGAAATTGGTTTTTTCTTCATTGTTTTCAACTCTAGTCAGTAGTTTTGTTTCCTATGATCAGTATATCATTGTTGAAACCTTCTTCCTTCACATTATTTAGCCTCCATTGATAAGGAATTGTAAAATTTTTAATGTATTTTTCGTCATTTACAGTCCTCCTTTGCAGAAAGTAGCTTAATCGAACTGTCTTCTTTTGATTTGAAAGTGTCGTAACTGTCGTTTTCAGTCAAGAAAAAGAGTGTTGTAAAGTCTTCCTCTTTTAGATAGTCGATTAAACTTTTTCCATTGTATTTGATTTGAATTGTCAATTCTTTGAAGTGTCGAAAACAGTTTTCCATTCGAAAGTGGAAGTGTCGTCTTAGTCTTCCTTTTGTTTTTGAAAAGAAATTGCTAAAGTGTCACTTTGACGTAAAATAGTTTAGATTTGTACTTAGTTTTCTTTTTGTCATTCTCACATTAAGGAACCGGAAAAACAAATACATGCATGTGCATTTGCATTTAGACTGCCTGTGGAAATTGATTTAGGAAAAGTGCATTTAGTGTGTGCTTTCTGCTCTCTGTTGGAAGAATTTTACTTTTCTTTCCTTAGTAGCTAGGATTTTCATTGCTAAAAGAAAATAAATGATTGTTTATAATTTAGATTGCATATTTAGGAATTGTACATCTACATCACACGGTGAACCTTGAAAGGCAAACTTCTTAAGAAAGATCAACTATAAAATAAACCTCAATGAACATAAAAATGTTATGGAACCTAATGCACAACATCTAGAAGTCTAGGCTAGAGACATATTCCGGTGTCGTAAAGCCTGGTAACTATCATTTTCATTATAGGTTGGGTTATTCCTCTTCCTTGATACGACAAGTGCCAGTATGGACTTGTGCTCCCATGTACCATCGAGTATATATTGGGAGACCACAATAGGTTGATATCCTTTATCCTTTATCGATTGTAATGCATTGAACACAAAATTCGGGAAGATTGACTGTCGTATGTAAAGTCGGTAATTTCTCTATAATTTACCACCGAGGTGTATATTGCAGTTTTGAGATTGGTTTGGTAATCCCTCTGTCTAGATTTCTAGAGAAGTAACTTTCGTTCCTTTTCAGAACCTTAAAAGAAAAGGTCCATCTGAGCACTTGTCACTTCAGGCTCATTAAAAATCGAAGGCTACTATAGTCATCTTTAGCTTTTTCTCGACTCTTAGAAATTGAAAAAGCAAGTTGTGTCAAAACATCATAAAATTCATTTGGAATAACATTTTCCCCTTTTAATTTTGAGTTGACAAAGTAATCCGCAATCGTGGAAGAAAGTCAATCAAAACCCCGTCTTTTGCGGAGACTAACGAGTCAACCATATTTTACTCTGGAAATGAAACCATTCCGGGCCAAGCGATCTCGTTTAACTGGGTCAAAGTCTCCTGGTTTATTTGAAACTTGTGTTTCAACATCATCAGAGACTCCAGTTACTCCAATTATTTCTAGTATCCCTGCCTCTACAGAAGAAGTTCCGCAGTTACAAGAGGACATTAGAACTAATCTTAGTGTAATGGTAAACACTTCTATTCCTGAACCAGCTCCATCTAGGGCTGATTCGGAAGGTGTCACCCCTCTAATATCTATCACTGCAGAGTCTATACCTTCTTTGGCACCTAAAATATTTTATGGACCTAATGGTCTACCTCTTCTACCTGGATTGATTGCTGTAGAAAAGATTGTAGAGGATCTTCCATCCAGTACCCCATTGCATTTTGGAACTAGGATCCACCTATATCCTTCTACCACAGAAGTTAGTTCTTTTGATCACCCTTCATTGCGAGTTCTTGTCGAATCGCTAGGAAATATTTTGGATAGACTCAATATGTTTGAAAAACCATCGACATCTAGGACTGTGTCATCTAATACAGCAGCAACAAAACCTCCTGCTGCTACTTCGACAATGTGCGCTGGTATACCATCTGTCCCAACTAGTTCTCAACCTTTAGATGGAGTCCACCTAGGGACTGTTTCGACAACATGGTCTGTTCCTATTTGTTCATCCGGAATCTTATCTGGAATTTCTTATGTTGAGACTCAACAAATTGATCCTTCACATCAGTATCGGTTTGGGCAGTCCAGTCTCCAAAGACCAATTTACCCTTTGAACACTGGATTGTCGGCATATGAGGGGCAGTATGCCTTTTCATTTTTCCCTCCAGGAGAGCAACCATATGAGAGTTCACAACAAAATTCATGTCAAGCTGGAATTGCATCCAGTGGTTGGATACCAATACTGCGTCAACAGCCAAGAGTTGTATATTCAATGCAACCAAATCAACCTGTGTCAAACATTCCCACTACACCGACTATTGTGACAGTGTCGCAAGTACAAGCGCTACCTATTGTATGTCAAGCTCAAGTCTCTCAGGTCGTAATACAACAGCCTCTTGTCTCCGCGGCGCAATCACAACCGCCAATTAGTGGCTCCTTAACGGAAGTGAATCAAGCTCAAATGGGTACTATCACCCCTCATCTTGGTCAAACATCCAGTATTGGACAACAACAAATGCTCTCACAGCCATGGCTGGTGCAATATCAACAACCGCAATTCCAGCAAGCCTACCGAGGACCCGAGAAACAAAGCTTTGCGGGTAATGGGCAGACATATATTCAAAATGGTTACCAAAAATCATATTAGAATGGTTATGCCTATCAACCTTATCAAATTTATCAACATCAAATACATTATGCTGGTATGCAAAGACCCACTACTTAGGCGATCCCATCTTATCCTGGGTATGCTTCTCCAAACCCGAATAAAAAATTGCCCTTCATAGCAACTTTAGAATTACCAGATCTGAATCAGCTAACAAATGATCCAATTGCTTACGCCCCTTGGTGGCCAGTGATTCCTCATAAACTTCCGTCAGATATTCCTAAATTCAAAGGAAATCCGGGTGAAGATCCATCGAATCATGTAATGACCTTTCATTTGTGGTGTTCGTCCAACACCCTCAATGATGATTCAATTAGGCTTCACCTTTTTCAGCGAATGTTAATTGGTCCGACAGCGAAACGGTACATCGAATTGCCTAGAGCTTCATTCGATAACTTCAGCGCCCTCGCCACCACCTTTTTAACCCATTTTCAGTTACCCATAAGGTATGAAACAGGAACGGAGCTCCTTACCAATTTTAAACAGACAACATCCACTCACATATCTGATCATATTCATGAGTGGCGACATCGTCATCGAATGGTAAAGACATATGTTCTTGATTAGCTTCTAGCTGAATGGTTTATTATGTCATTGTTACCTTCTATTATAGAAGCTATGGCCAAGGGAGGAGTTGTCACTGAAGAGCAAGTCATTGCTCGTGTGCAATATCTAGACTTGATCTATACTCAGTCTAGCACGCTCTATGACAAAATTCCTGATGCTCCTAGACCCAAGTTTTTCATTCCTCCTCCTCCTAAATCGAATAGGGACTCTCATGCCGGTGACGACATGATTGGCACCTCAAGTACGCAAACCAAAAAGGCCCCATCTGGTAAAGCCCTTGCAGTTTCCAGTAAAAAGGCAAATGACAAACTTCCTGCCTCAGAGGTTAATGCCATGTCGACCGACAAAGGCAAGGAACCGAAGAAACCAGGGGGCAAGAAGAAAGGGAACAACAAAAAGAAGAAACAAGAAGATTCGACTCTTGAAAAATCTTCTGGAAACCCTTATGGGCAAAAGAAACCTAATCGGCCATGTCTCATATGTGATGAGGACCATTGGACGAAATATTGTCCACATAAAGCTGAGATTAAGAAGCTCTTTAAGAGTTCAAATACCTCAGCGATGTTGACTGATCCGTTTCCAAACCCAGAAACCAATCTGGTTTCTAGCGATAATGCTTCCCCATCCCAAGTGCTTATGTTGTCCATTTCAAAACAACAAAATGATGCTTTGATATCGACAAGGAATAAATATTATGGGAATCCATAGCTGTCGAACAACAAGGCTATAGATCAACCTAGTAGTTCGACAACAACTTCGACTGAAGTTGTGCCACCCATCATTCCTGAGCTAACAATAAATCCACCAAAGGGAGTAGTACACAAATCGACATTTAATCCTTGTGCTCGAGCAACAAAGAATTATAATATAGTAGAGGATCTGACCCAATCGCCGTCCGCTATGTCGACACTTGAAGTACTGCAAAATTTCCCCTCCCAAAAGCAGGCTCTATTATCAGCAATAGGTGGGATTGACACAGCGGATTCCAATCTTGTGGCCTTTAATCATAAAGGATACGAACCTTAGTTACCAGCTCAACTCACTTTCCTCGTACAAGTGAAAGCCTTCAATAAAAATGTTCATCGAACAATCATTGATGAGGGGGCATCTACCTGCATTATGTTAATGAGTTGCTAGAAAAATTTAGGCTCACTACCCTTGTCAAGATCATCAACGACATTAAAATCATTCAATGGACGAACATACACCCCATACGGGATTTTAAGTAACTTGCAAGTTGAACTGGGGACCAGGACAGTAGAAATTGATGTCGAAGTTATCGATGGAAACCTCGATTACAATATCCTACTAGGAAGGCCCTGGATTTATGCTATGGCCATTGTTGTGTCAACATATTTTAGAAAGATTGCATTTCCCTTTCAAGGAGGAATTACAATCGTTGACCAACAAACCTTCCTCCCCAACAGTTCACAAGTTACGGGAAGCATTCTAATGATCCATGGAAGCTCTCCATCGCTTCAAAATATCGGAGTAGGCCTCCTAAAAGACCCTACCTTAATGGGTACTTTTGCCCTACCACCTCCAAGTAATCTGGCGGAAGTGGCCACGGTGGCAACCTGCAATATGGTATCTTCTATATCTACAAGGATTTAGAAAATTTCCTAAATTTTGTTAGCATGGATCATCGCAAGGTATTGTCTCCAAGCCCAATAGAAATATTGTAGCAATCAATTTTCTTGGCCTGGGGGCAAACCCAAATCAACGCTCATTGAGTGTTTGGATAGATAGGTCTAAGGAATATGGCACCTCTTCAGATCCTTGGTCGCATGTACATTCTACAGACAAAGGAATCATTTAGTCAATGATGATAGGAGACACACCATGGGAAAATTACCACCATCGTTCCCATCTTCTGGATTACAAAGAATATTATTCCAGCGACCTTAATCATCCTTCAGTTTTTGATTTTCTATCAAATGCTATAAATACGGAGAATTCCGAGTGAAATCTGTCCAATATTGAAGAAACTATCACCATAAATATCTCAACCAAACCTAATGTTGCAGAGAATATTCATGTCAACAAATCTTGCTCTTCTTTAGAACTGGAAATATATTGTACTCTCTTTTGCGAGTTCAAAGATGTCTTTGCATGGTCATATGAAGAAATGCCAGGCATTGATTTGAGCATAGTTGAACATGAAATCAAGATGTATCCAAATGTCAAAATGGTACGACAACGGCTTCGGCAGGTACACCCGAAGAAAGCCGCTACCATCAAGGCAGAAGTTGAAAAACTTTTACATGCTAGTTTCATTTACCCGGTTCCTTTAACTGAATGGGTATCAAATATTGTTCCTATGATGAAAAAGCAAGGAATGATTAGAGTGTGCATTGATTACAGGGATGTAAATCAAGCTTCTCCAAAGGAAAACTACCTTAAACCCTTCATCAACCAGATAATTGATGAATGCGTTGGATGCGAAATATTTTCATTCATGGATGGATTTTCTAGGTATAATCAAATAAATATCTGCCCACAGGACCAGTCGAAGACTACATTTATATGTCTGTGGGGCACGTTCACATACCACAAACTAGCTTTTGGTTTAAAGAATGCAGGGGCAACTTTTCAGAGGGCTATGAACTACGCCTTCCATGACATCAAGAACATCGTTCAACCATATCTTGACGATCTATCGGCTCATTCGTGAAAGTGGACTGATCATCCACAGCATTTGAGAGCTATATTTTTACGTTGCCGACACTACAAGATATGACTCAATCTGCACAAGTGTGTGTTTTGTGTCGGTTCTGGTCGTTTACTAGGTTTTTTAGTTTCTAAGGACTGGATTCGACTCGACCCATGTAAGGTTCAGGCAATCATCGATATGCCTCCACCTTCAAATTTGTTTCAAATTCAAAAACTCCAAGGGAAAGCAAACTTTATGAGGAGATTCTTTCCAAATTACGTTGAACTTGCTAAAGGTTATATGCGTCTTTTGAAAAAATAAGTGCCCTTTAACTGGGATCAGGTTGTGCAAGCTTCCTTTGATGCTCTAAAGGAATCCATAATAAAAGAATCATTAATGTACTTTCCTGACTATAAAAAAGACTTTAACTTGTATCTAGCTGCAACAGATACGACCATGACAATGGTTTTAGTTCAAGAAAACAATGGAATTGAACATCCTGTCTATTATTTAAGTCGAAACTTAAATGATATAGAAAGCAAGTACTCCCATGTTGAAAAGCTGGCTCTTGCAGCTCTTCAAGTAGTACATAGATTTCGACACTATATCCTCTTTCACAAAACTACCATTTTGTCAGATTGAAACCCTATGACTTACATTCTGTCGTGTCAGTTACTTGGGGGCAAATATTCGAAATGGATAGCCATTTTGCAAGAGTTCGATCTGGAATTTGTGAAATCCAATTCAAAGAAATCTCTATTTTTCGCGGAGTTACTATGTGACTTCCCATCGTCGTCCAACGATTCAACATCCAAAGCATCAATCGTGGATGAATCTTTGTTTCTGATATCGTCAAGCGATCAGTGGTATGGAGATATAATAATCTATCTCCAAACCCAAACATACAAGCCTAATACCTCTTGCTCAGAACAACGACGTACTCGATACCAAGCAAAATACTACATGATCGTTGGTGATACGCTTTACCATCACGGTATCGATACAGTTCTATGAAGGTGCCTCACCCATGAGGAGGCCAAAAAGGTCGTGAATGATTTCCAATTAGGCGCATGTGGGGGGCATCAATTTGGTTATGCTACGGCGCAAAAGATCTTACGAGCAGGATACTTCTGGCCTACTATGTTCAAAGATTGCATAATCGCAATCAGAAGTTGCCATGCTTGTCAAATCTTCGACCGCAAGACTAGAATACCACCCGCACCTTTGCATCCAGTAGTTGTTGTTGGGCCATTCGCCAAATGGGGCATAGATTTCATGATATGTAACCCCACCTTGGCCGGGGGGCATGGATATATCATAGTCACAGTTGACTAGTTTACAAAATGGGCTAAGACGATGCCTACATTAAACAACAGCGGTGAAATAACTGCTCTTTTCTTTTTCAATCATGTAGTCTCTAGATTTGGTGTTCCACAGGCTATAGTCACAAATCATGGATTACATTTCCATAATCACATCATGGTTGAATTGGTTGCTAAATTAGGACTATCCCACGACAATTCTACTCCATATTATCTGCAAGCTAACAGGCAAGTTGAGGCCATCAACAAGGTCCTAAAGCGCATGCTACAAAGGATGACTGGAGTCCACAAACGAAGTTGGCACCTAATCCTGTACTCAGCCTTGTGGGCATATAGGACATCAGTAAGAAATGCAACCAGATTTACACCCTTTCAACTGGTGTATGGCCAGGAAGCGATCTTACCGATTCAGTGTGAATTTCATCTCTCAACCTCGCAGTCAACCTTCTCCCCGGAACTTCAGAGGAAGAGGCTTGTTTCTTGGAATTAATATAACTGGATGAAACCCATCGTGATGCCACCTTGGCTAACGAAGCTCATAAGAAATGAGTCAAGGTGCAATTTGACAAGAATGTCAAACCCCGTGTCTTCTTAGAAGGTGACCTGGTCTTACTTTACAATCAGGATTCTGATAAATTGGGAGAAGGTAAGTTCCAATCATTGTGGATGGGTCCCTACATTTTTAAGAGAGTATTAGAAAAAGCATCCTACGAGCTAGTAGATTACAATGGGATTCCATTGTTGCAACCCCGAAAAGGGTTATACCTTAAGCTTACTATGATTGACTAAGTGTAGTAATCTCTTCATATGTTTTTGTTACGTTTTTGTTTTCGTCAAGAGTGATCGTTTTGGTTAGGTTATCCACTTTTTCATTTGTTGCAGATGTCTAAACTATTGGAATCATTTGTTGGATACGCTAACAGAGCTAGTCGTAGTACGCGGAACCTATCTTTTGTATCTTGGGCCATTTTTGATCCAAGCGACGAGTTAGTGAGTTTTAGAGGGGTATGTATTAGTCGGTCAATGAACAACATCGCTGAGTACAATGCGTTGATAGAGCTTCTCTCTGATGCCATTGCACATGGCATACGCTGACTTGTTGTCAGGCTAGACTCATAACTCGTCATCCTACAACTTACTGGCATCTATTCTGTTCGGAATCTAGCTATCTATCGTATGTTCCTAAGGGTCGGGATTTTGGAAAGGCAGTTCGATTCTATTCAATATCAACACATTTCCAGAAACTTAAACACATTAACTAATTCATTAGAAAATTATGTGTTAGATAGACATTTGCAGCATTTATAAATGAAAATCATTTCAATCAACATTTGCATCAGGATCATATAACTTAACCAAAATAAAGCTCCGAAAATCAAAAATATATATAACTGTTTATAGTTTTTTACAAAATGTTTTGTTTCCACGACAAAATTGGTCATACGACCCAAAAAATAAAAAATGTAGGAAAACACTCTAGACTAATGGTGCTAGTGATAAAAAGTCACCGCCTATGCGATCATACATAAGAGCCTAGTCCATTGACTCAGCACACCAGTGGTATGGCACTGTAATCTCAGAGGTAACTCGTCGGTCCTCACATCCTGAATACCAAGGGTGAGACCCTCGATTTGATCCTGCAATACTACAAGGGTCTCTGCTACATCTATATCGCAAAGAACAACGCTCCCTATAGCCTCTCCTGTTGGAACGACAACTAATACCCTCGGGCGCACTGCTGGTCACACTGGTCCAACATTTGCACAAATATATGGGTTTGATTAGTTTTGATAACATTTAAAAAACAAAAGAACATAATAAAAGCAATAAATAGAGATATAGTCAGATCGTTTTACCTATAACACCCCACTGCTTGCCAGCCGGCAGCACCAAATTTGGGTCACCCCGAAAATCCATCCCAACATATGGATACTCGACGTAAACCATTTGCTAACAGTTGAACCACTCAAAGAAGGCACCAGAGAACGAAATCTACGACTGACCAGCATGTTTGGCCATAAGATCAACCCATCTCTGCATCCGTGGTTCCGTCGGTGTTGGCAGTCTGAGTGAAATGTACTGTGGCTGCATCAGTGGGATCCTCTCCAAGGCGAAAGCAATCAGAATAGAACCATAACCAAAGTTGTTGGGTCTTCCGGTCTTCACCTTGAAAAGTTGTTCTTTTATAACCGGAAGTACTGCATCACACCAGTTGAGTACCTTTGGTTCAAGGCATTCCAAGGCATACTGCATATAGGATTTGTTGGCCAAGTGAAGAGTCATGCTACCAGCCAATCTAGCAAAGGTGAATAAGATAGTCCTCAAGGACCGGTCAGTGACATCTCAAATACTGATCTTGCCATCCCCCTGCTCAGCTAAGATCCATCTCTACAGAATCGACGAATGTAATCCCTCACAGATTCACCCCCATGGGTGGATCTTGATAGTGAGAGAGGGGCACCACGCCTCGACAACCCGATCAAGAAATAGATATCTTCAACTATCAAAGGGGTGGATTTACCTCTAATCTGGAACACTTGGTTGGTAGGATCCCATGCATCAAGAAGATATTGCAACAAATTGATTTGTTGCCTCATGCTGGATATGTGGAAGAATTTGAGCAAGCCACAATTTCGCAATGCAGTAACTGTACCCGGATCATGTAAGGCAATCATATCCTCTTTTTCATGCTCGCTTTCACGCCATGTAATGACCATTTTGATTCGATGAATCTCTGAAAAACAAACAAGAGAAGAATTAGGATCCCGATTTGGGAAAAAACAAGCAAAATTTCCATGAAAAAATAGTGCATAAACTTTCCTCCTTGCGCCCATCACACCCTAGCTATGTACAGGGTGGGATGCATACTGACTGGCCAATGGCCAGCTCAATATGCATCTCGCCTTTCGATGTATACTAGGTGCGATGGGGAGAGAATGAATTGTTCAAACCCCTGAGGCCCAGAAAAATAGGAAAAGATGCTCAGAATCAGAAAAGGAAAGGATGCAATTGAAGAGCTCAGGGTTAGCTCCTACCTGGTCCAGACGGTGCCGAAAATAGTCCACCATATCTCCCAGAATCAACTGATGAAAATAAGGGGGGAAAACACCTCTAGAGCTCCAACAATCCCAAATTTGAATAAAATGGTAAAAAATGAGAGGTAAAACTACTTTTATGTTACTGTTCACGTAATTCAAGTAATATGTTGGTTTTTAACTCATTTTTCAAGCATGTGTTTACATTTCTAGTCAGTTTGACTGAGCAATTGAACAGGTAGTACGACCGTCAAAAGAACGTAGTGTTAATGGTGAATTGAACATCTTTGACTATTATCACGAGCAATGTTTCCACAAAGTTCAAGCTCGTTAAAAAATAAACCTAGCAATGAGCATATGTTCCCCCAGAGTTCAAGCTCATTAAAAAATGAACCCACTTTCGGTAAATAACCTTTGTGATCGCATTGCTATCAACTTTTGAGCCTTGGTCATGTTCTTACCATCACCTCCACTTTTTAGCTGATCATACGCCTCCACTTGATTATTTACCCTTTTGAGGAACGGTTGCAATGAGTGATTTTGTTAGCCACCTT
>APFE031175204.1:197769-276907 GCA_000404065.3 Pinus taeda
CAAGGAAGTCCTAATTCCAGCAGCATCTACCCTTAGGAATATTCATCTTTCAACCCCCCTCCCTTCTGGCCCAATGCCTGTATTTATAGTGCTCTAGAGGAAGTTAATTAGGTCCACCATCAATGGGATAAGCCCCTCTCTTGATGGGATAAGTTCCTCTTTCATAGGGATACATGAACCATTTGGAGGCGCTCAATACACGTCGAACAAGCTTCTAGAATGCTCTAGAAATGACCAGAAGTAACTTTTTTAAGATGAAACTCGCGCCTTTTGACCTTTACAGGGGTACGCACCCACCCCTTTACATACAGAGCGTACAAGTACGCAAGTATTGTGAACTTGGGTTGCGTACACGCAAGTAAGGCTGAGAGAAACTGCATACCTAGAGATAAATAGATTTTTAAAGACTTTCTCTCTTTCTTAGAGTTTGACATGGAGAGCAGAGGTATGAGACTTGCCAAGGAGGATAGTATGACAGTTGATGGAGCCATGCTAACTGCAAATAGTCATGGTGACAAATTTTAGTGTAACAGATATAAGTTCACCTCCGCAAAGTTGCCATACCTAGCCAAATTTCCAAATTTCAGTTTTTTGACTCCTCTGTTGGCTCGTCACGCTCGTGCCCCGGGCACCTTTAACTGACTGCCCCAGCTCGTCGCTCTCTCTCCAACTCATCCCATCGTCGCAACGAATGTCACAACGAACGTGCTCACTTGCTGACTCGTTGCTCGCCCAGCTCATCGCGTTTAACCAAGAGCGCCCACTCAACTCGTTGTACATCGCATCCACGACTCGTCGACTTAACATACTCCTCCAATCTAAATGGTTGTCGTCCTCAACAACTCTCTCCACATCTAGGCAAACTCCATCACCAAGATTGTTCAATCCACCGTCGCAAAGTGTTACTAGCTCCAACACCCAAAGATGCTCATACTCCCTGCGTCTGCTCTAATGTCACATAAATCATCAGCCTATGCCCTCATAAATAGGAAGTCTCCTCAATCCATGACTTCGGTCAGTGCATATATTGCAAACATCCCTGCAACATATATATCACAACTATCTCTATCATGTATTGTGAATCATGTGAATCTCTGCATAATACTCCATCCAACACAACATCTTAGTCGAAACCAACACATCTATCTGACACAAACTCGGTGCATTGCATGCCCCCATGTCATCGAACTAGTTGGGTAGCCAATCCAACCATAATGCTCAACCCATAGAATGTACCTCCCCCATGCCACCATTGGTTGTTTCTCAGCATCTTGTCACAATCTCAACTCGATCAAGAATCCATCCAAAAATAAGCCATGCCTAGGTCCATAGTATGCCCATCTCATCTACAACATGTTGCCCATGATGTTCATGCCAATGTTCTGCGATGCAGCCGCATACATCCAAGCATCATCAACCTGTCAAATAAAGAAACCTTTTCCCCAAGGCCCCTTGAAAAGGTGGTGCAGGCCTCCTAAATGTCAAGGCCACTACACCAACCCACCTCCAAGGTTGACTATCAAGAAAGGAGGGCCAGGAAGTTCCCTCCTTGACTCTCATCCACCCATGTATCTGATTGATGATGCGTCCTGAAGTACTTGTGCACAGCCTCAACCTCCTCATGTGTACAACCAAGCTTTTCAAGCTTTGTCCTTCGTCAACTGAAAGTCATATATGCCCATGGCATACCTGCAAAACTCCACTGAAGAAGTATTAGAACTCCCTCCCTTTGCAACTCCATGGCGATGATCCTTCCTAGAAGACGCTTCTATCAAGTGCCTCAAGATGTGTGAAATTGATTTTCCACCTTCATCTTTTCTTCTAGCTCTTGCAATGAAGTTTACTAACTTCCCTTCCTTCGTTGTTTGAGTCATACATCCAAGTGCTCTTTGCTCCACATTGACATGCTTCACATTTGGATCCTTTGGTTACAAAGTCATAGAAGCCATCCTTGGTCTATATCCCAAGCAACTCCTCCTATTCATTGGAGCCAACAAAGTTCTTCCTCCAGCTATAATCAAGAGAATGTCACGGTCCACCATTGGCATGGCTTGTGCATACTTCAAAAATTCTTGCCTCAGCACCACAGAATGATCATTCAAGTCAACAATCCTCAAGTCCAACTTTCCAAACCAAGAGCCCACTCTCACCTGAGTGTTCTCCAATACACCAGTCACAGCTTTCATGGTAGAGTTGACTGCTTTGAAAGCACTCCACTCTCTTCCCACTTCAGCGTTCTTCCGAAAATACTTTGTTGCTTTCTTACTAAGGAAACTATGAGTAGCTCCCGTGTCCACCAAAGCTGCAAACCTTTTCCCATGTACGGTTACCTGCACAAAACTCAGCTTCAAGGCATCCCCATCCTCTTTCGGCTTGATCTTGTGTCTTAACTCAGCAACCTTTTTCAACAATTCGTCCTTAGAAAAGTCTATCAACTTGTGCTTCGACCTGACTTCCTTCTTAAGGTACTTCAACTCCTTGCTTGGCTCCTCTAAGCAATTCGATCCTGGTTCATCTTGAGTTCCTTCAAGCTTGTCCTCCATCACATCATGCTTAAGTGTACCAATCAAGCATATATTTACTTCTTCCATTCGAAGTGAACCAATCCTCTAAACATTTGGCTGCATGTTTCAGTGATAGTCCTCAAGTTTGTCAATGTACTC
Organism: Pinus taeda; assembly: GCA_000404065.3. NCBI lineage: Eukaryota > Viridiplantae > Streptophyta > Pinopsida > Pinales > Pinaceae > Pinus > Pinus taeda. The sequence continues at coordinate 200,433 of APFE031175204.1, forward strand.
GAGCTCATCCTGCTCTATCACAATGGTCTACCAAGAAAGTCCTTCTCTATATCATCCTCAAGCTCCTTGACTTTAGCCTGCGCCATGGTGCTCTTCTCCCTTAGTCGAACTCATTCCTCCATGAGTTCTTGGAGTCTAAGATCACCCTGTCGTATCTCCTCATCAAGTTCCTTGAGTTCATCAGTCTTCCCACGAAGACTATTCAAGTCTTATCACAAGTTTGTTATTCTGCTTCCCGTATGTAGCAATAGTTCCCACTCTTGTACAAGAGCTTCATAATGTTTTTGTGTTTCGCCTTTCCAATAATCAGTCATGTCTTCAAGATTTTGAAGTGCCCTTTCGACCATCTTCATTCGTTCGGCGAGTCTTCAACACCTGCTTCACTTTCAATAGTCATCAGCATTCAAAACCCAAAACTTCAATTGAATCAACTTCAATACCAACTGTTACGAAGTCCACCTGTAAATTTGAATCACCAAAGCCCGCAAAATACGGAGCCTTTGATACCACTTGTCACGAAGTGATAGTGGGATCAACTTCCCTTCAATTTTTCGTCAAAATCCTTTGTGGAAAACCAAGGGCTTTGATGCCAACTGTCACGCCCCTATCTTGGCGGTAGTCTTTCAACCACTCATAGGCAAGTGCGGCACCACCACCCGATTTATTTTCAACAATACTTTCAAGTGTGGACTACGCCTAACATTCCATACTTAGTTTTATTTTCACTTTCTGAGTATTAACATTCATAACACAGCGAAAACATTCAATTTAAACTTTTTTCATCATCATTATCATTTACACATATGAACAGCGAATACAATATTTAACGCGAGGGGCAACTCCCTGAATATGACTGCCCACAATGATCATAATAATTCTTCAAAATATTCAATTACATTCTTAGGAGGGGAACCCCAAATTCGCTCTCACAATATCAATGAAAATACACAACTTTGGCCTGCACCGTGCAGCCTACCCGAACCACCGTTCAAGAGCACCCACCCTTACCGGGTCGGGTCACCCAACTCGTCGGGCAGAGGCACCCACCCCTGGGCCACCCTCCAAACCAACTCATCATGCCAACTGGTTCAACCGCCCATCACATCGTTCAGCAAAACTCGCCTCCATTTGGACCTGCCCACGGCGTGTCGCCTGCACGTCGTTTCGTCGCTCGTCTGCACTTTTGTGTGCCTTACCCGGACCCAACTCACCGTCGTGCAGCTCCAACAGCAGACCGCCCGCAAACCTGTTACAACCGCACCGCAGCACTGTTGTTTCGCAGACCCATTTCGTAGCTCGCCCTCATTCAGCTCGACTTGTCAACGTCTAGTGCACCCTCCGCAAGTCACCCGCCCTTACCTGACTCTTCTGTCTACCCGATTCGTCCGTCAGGCAGAGCACCCAACCTGCAGCTCACCGAAACTTAACTCTGCGCCTTCTGCTCCCATCTCAGTGCTGCAGTGAGATTGCTGCATGCACCTTGCCTTGCCTTATGCATCCACCCTTGCTCGCCCTTCACCTCTTGAGCTCTCCCTTTTGTGTGAACTTCAAACTTGATTGCTTGATGTCTCTTCCCCTCCATGCATTCGCCTATGTATATGCTTCCGCACAGAGTGTTCATGGGTCGGCCTGCCCAGGCCGACCTGCCAATTTAGCTTATAGCTCGCCCATGCTTTGTGTCAGTTCGCCCACCCATCATGTCAGCTCGCCCACACCGTCGCCCTGCTGGGGCCACATGCCCAACTTCACACGATATAAGTTCACCTCCACAAAGTGGCCATACTTAAACAAATTTCCAACTTTCAGTTTTTCAACTCCTCTATTGGCTCGTCGTGCTCGTGCCTCGGGCGCCTTTAACCGACCGCCCCAGCATGTCGCTCTCTCTCCAACTCATCCCATCTTCGCAATGAAACGTCGTAACCAACGGGTCTGCTTTTCGACTCGTATCTCGCCCAACTCGATGCGTTTAACCGCAAGCGCCCACCCAACTCGTCGCACATCACATCCGCGACTTGTGGGCTTGACACTGCGCGATGCGATATCGGAGTTCGGCTCTGTGAATCGTTGATAACCTTAAGTGTATGCCATGGGACCTACGGGATGCAGAACTATAGATCATGGGATTATGGGGTCGCCGATATGCAGGATGCAGGACCTCGATTTGCCTTGCTCCTTTGGTGTTTTTTCCTTTGCTTGCTGGGCTTTCCAAGGGTAACCTTCAAAATTCTTTAACTTCTACTCTAAGAGTCCATTTTTGGACTTTCATATACCATTGGAAATCTCTTTCCGAGCACTAGGCAATGGTGAGGGTCTGATTAAGCTCTGATAGCTTCTGTGGCTCGAAAATTATCATCAAACCTTACAGCTATGTGTCATTTGAAGCAACTAATGACTAATAAAGCAGTGAGTGACAACAAAACCTTTCTTCGTATTACTATAATGAAAAACAAAGGTTACCTTACTTCGAAACAAAGATATATGTATTTCACCATTCTTTCATATCACTGCGATGAAGACAGAGACTCCCTTACCCTAAACTTTTGATAGATGTAATTGTCTTCGTATCTCTGTAATTCTTCGCCAAGATACGTAGATGTATTGAGCTAACTTATTTTCCCTTTGGAGTGAGATCAATTGCATACTTATATTGTTTCATGCATTACCTTTGAAGGTTGGCATAAGATCCTTGGTTTGGGCCGACATATTCATATGAAGATTGTTTTGTTCGTTTTAACTGATGGTAAGAGATAGTGACAGCGTCTTGGAGTATGAGTTCCCCTTGTGTAACATAACCTTTGTAATTATATTCATAAATTATAAAGACATCAAAAAGAAGTCTTTGACCTAGATAAAACATTTTTTGCTCATGAAACCCATGATGCAAGGAATACAATAAACATTTGTTTCTTTATTATAAAATCATAATTATATTTTGTGGTGAAAAACCAAACCTAGTTACACTTTTCTTCAACAATGGATGTATGTGAAATATAAGTCTTCCCAGTGTGAAGATTACCAACATTTGATAGAGTTTGTATGCAACAATATCCATCACACATCATTAAGGATAAGCCATTTGAAGCTTTATATGATAGAAAATGCAACAATCCAATAAGTTGGGACCATCCAACAGAGTGTTATTTGGAATGAAAATGCACATTGAAGAATGTGTTGCCAAAATCAAGTAGGATGTGAACTCAATCTAAAAAAGGAAAACAAGTTGTACTCAAAAAGACATAATTTACATAGTTCAATATTGGGAATCATGTCTTTCTAAGGTTGAAGCCAATGAAAAGTTCTTTGGAGCTAGAAATTGTACCAAACTAACACCCAAATACCATTGGCCATTTGATGTCCTAAATAAAAATAGGTCCAACTGTATATAGACTCTTTCATTACACACTAACACAAAAGCACATACTATTTTTAATGATAATTTTCATGTGTGACATTATCCTAACCACATGCTTGATTGTATTGATTTTGAGGGAGCCAAATAGACAATTCCAAACCAAGCCCTTGTGCATTCTTATTGATTTTGAGGGAGCCAAATAGACAATTCCAAACCAAGCCCTTGTGCATTCTTAAAGACTCTTGCATTACACACTAACACAAAAGCACATACTATTTTTAATGATAATTTTCATGTGTGACATTATCCTTTTTTTCCAAAGAAAAAAAATTAGTAACTTTTTATTAATGAGATAATGAAAAGTTACACTATCAGATGCAAAGAAGCATACAGAAAATCTGCCACATGGGCTCGAGTGCTGATGCACCCTACTCAGCGTTAGAAGACTAAAGCGAACAGAGAGAAAGAGAAGAGAAGGGAAAAAGAGAGAAAAGAGGGAAAAAAGCTCTAGCAGAACTGCTTCAAGATTTTCGCCCCTTTTTCTTTTCGACCTTGCGTCACTCTCCCAGAGTGGGCTCGGTCGAAGCAATGACTAACTGAGTTGATTCGTTCGGCTGCCCTGATTCTTTGTCTGTGTCTGATGAATCTGAGTGGTGGTGCCGTTTGTTGCCTCCCATGCTTTGATCCACGCTTATCATCTCTGCTTTGTCTTGCTGGGTCTCTGCCTGATTTGTATGTGGTTGTGAATCCTTGTTGACTGCCATATTTTCCTTCTGTTTTTCTATTACAGTTTCCTCTATGGAGGTATCATCCTCTTCTGTTTCTGTTTTTTCCTCTTCTGTTACCGAAGGGGCTTTCTGTTGAGTTGTTCTTCTCTTCAAGATTTCATCTAAATTCTGCCATCCTCTGGGCTTCCTTTGTTGTGGCTTACTCTTGTTGGGACATGCTTTGAGCAAATGTCTTGTTTGTTGCCATCCCCTGCACCTGAAAGTTGTGTTCTCATAGTCCAAAGGTTGTTTCCACTGATTTTTGTTAAAATTCAGGATGATGCTTTCAGGTAGACCTTGGCTGAGATCTACCTCAACGCATATCCTAGCAAAAGTAAAAATTCCTTTTAAGTGTCTATCTGTATCAATCTTTAACATTCTTCCAAGTGTATTCCCTATCGCTGATAAGGTCTTGAAATGCCAAAAGTGTAAAGGTAGATTATGCAACCTTACCCATACTGGCATCCTTGAAACCACCATAGTGTTGGCGTCAAAATCTGGAAACCATGGGGTGACAAATAATCCCGCACTGCCCCAAAACCATGGTCCTTCATTGAGAATTTTTTCCTTTTCTTCTTCTTCAAGGAATATTACTATGAAGAAGCCCTTCGAACAGAGGTGGATCTGGCAGTTTTTTGTCCAGACCGTGTGAATCCATTGATACAGAGCCTCAGTTTTAGGCCAGAACCCGTTAAATCTACAAATAACAGCTTTTTTTTCCAGATCTGAAAAAATGCTCTTTACCTCTGGAATATCCAGCAGGATGGAGGGGCTCTCTGGTATTTGGTCCACGATATACTGCCCCGGCGATATATTGACTGCTGCAGGTTCTTTCCCTTTAGCAGGATCTTTCCCTTTTGTTGCATCACGATAGGTTCCTGTAGTATTTGATGTAGATCCCTTTGACCCACCTCGCAAACGAAGATTTAGGATAATTGTTGAGTCCTGAGCTACCCTATAGTGCTGGAGTGAGTGATGTTCCTGCATGCATACCCCAGAAAATATTAATATTTGAAAAACATCTGGGATTCCCAGTTTGTCTTGGATTTTTTTTAAGATCCAGAACCCTCATGCTTCCCCAGATCTGCAAACATAAATGCCTGCCTTCTGTGGATCTGATGAAAATTTGTTGTACTGCATGGAGTATAGGGACATCAAAGCACCCCAGGTCCCTACTCCTTCCCTTTTCTGGATCCACGGCTTTTCCATTTGAAATTTGCCCTGGAACAGCCGATCGAACCCACGGCGTACCGTAATGGGGCAGCGAATATGAAATCCGCCTCACGCCTCCATGATCGCCGTCAAAATTCCCTCTGAGTTTTGGCCATGCAGATATATAATGGATCAGATCTACATCAGGGAGTCCCCCGCCTTTGCATGCAGAAATCATGAGAAGAGGGGCAGGATCTGGCCAGTTTCCCGATTTCTTTTGACTGGATCCGATCCGATCTGTAAATTCCGCCCCTTTTCTCCATTTTTCAACCCAGCGATCTACGAGCCCACTGTCATACCGGTGCGTTAAGATGTTAAAGGCCCAGATCTGAGAAAAAGGAAGCAGGGGAGCCACAGGATCCCAATGAACCGGGTCTACGCTTCCCCCCCGAGGATTGTCTTCAGCCGCGTCTAAGAAAGTCGGCCCAAGGTCATCTGATCGAATCCGCAGCCTGCCATAGTCTAGGGCAGATCTGCCAGGCTTGAGTAAAGCGATGGCGAAGGGCTCATTAGAACAATACCAGGTCCAGGAGAAAAGGAAAAATTCCGGACGCTGTTCTCTGAGGATCAAAATGTGAACAACCTTCCCAACAGATGTTGCATCCCAAAACCAGGGGGAAACTCCGGTGATTGAGGGTCCAGCCATCAGGGATCTAGACGGACTGCAGGAGAACAGGTCGTTTGGCACAGCGGCGGCGCATAACGGGCGAACCGAAACCCTAAACCCGTGGTCGATCTCCGTCAGGGCAGCGCGCTTCGTTTCCATTTTTTTTCTGTCATTTCCATGTGTGACATTATCCTAACCACATGCTTGATTGTATTGATTTTGAGAGAGTATTGATTTTGAGAGAGCCAAGTAGACAATTCCAAACCAAGCCCTTGTGCATTCTTAACAAAAAAGGTAAACTTGTTAGGAACTTCGCAGTCAGCGAAATACATGTCCAGTGAAAAGACTATAAGTTGCATGAAGCATGGAGAGTACCATGTTAAAGTATCCATATTATTATAATTTTGAGGCACATTGAGATCAATGTTATTCGAAGTGGGATCAAAATGTAATCGTGTGTTTTAAACCCCTATACTATATCTAATCAAACATATCGATATTTTACATTCATGGATAATTTGGTTAAACATCAAGCCATAGATTTTTTGTTTAGTTGGAAATTGAACCATGTGATATATGTGTAAGAAAATCGAACCATGTCATATATGTGTAAGAATACTCATTAATGTGCCTGTATTGCAAACTAGTGCAAAGGAACCCAAAGACAATGTCCTATTGGAGAATGATTAGACATTTGTTTATAGTTTACAAGTTTTAAAATGTCAATGTCACCATTATGTGAAAAGTATGTTAGTATAAAAATATTTTATAGAATGGTTTTCCTCCGAACAAATGATGGGGAAGCTATGATGTGATGAGGGTGAGCTATGGTGTGACAAGGAGGGTGTTTCAATATCACTGTTCAAGTGTCAATGGATGAATTTCTCGCCCACAATTAACGTGGCTAGAGGAAAAGTATCTCAAGATATAAAGCAACAATGTATTTCCATGCATTCATTTGTCTTTCTATATATGACATTTTTGTGAATGAATTTCCTCTTCCATTCGTCTAGTTTTTTATTGTCTTTGACTTTTTGTCTTTTAGAGCTCGAAGTGCTCCAAAAGGAAAAGAGCTTGGGACCTAAAACCCAAGTCTTAATGACTTTTTGTCTTTTAGAGCTCGAAGTGCTCCAGAAGGAAAAGAGCTTGGGACCTAAAACCCAATCTTAATGACATAACAATGAAGTTAGGTGTTATGAGCAAAAGTCTAGGAGGAATGTTGTTGTTAATATGCTGTCCTATGTTAAGTCTTAATCGTTGTGTACCATTATACAATTAAATCTGTCCAACAAGGGGTATGATCTCTAGATTACTTGATGAACAGAGCAGCATGAATATGGCTCTTGCTGGAAAAAGTTTAATTTGGGATGAGGGGTATGATCTCTAGATTACTTGATGAACAGAGCAGCATGAATATGGCTTGAAAAGACTATAAGTTGCATGAAGCATGGAGAGTACCATGTTAAAGTATCCATATTATTATAATTTTGAGGCACATTGAGATCAATGTTATTAGAAGTGGGGTCAAAATGTAATCGTGTGTTTAAAACCCCTATACTATACCTAATCAAACATATCGATATTTTACATTCATGGATAATTTGGTTAAACATCAAGCCATAGATTTTTTGTTTGGTTGGAAATTGAACCATGTGATATATGTGTAAGAAAATCGAACCATGTCATATATGTGTAAGAATACTCATTAATGTGCCTGTATTGCAAACTAGTGCAAAGGAACCCAAAGACAATGTCCTATTGGAGAATGATTAGGCATTTGTTTATAGTTTACAAGTTTTAAAATGTCAATGTCACCATTATGTGAAAAGTATGTTAGTATAAAAATATTTTATAGAATGGTTTTCCTCCGAACAAATGATGGGGAAGCTATGATGATGAGGGTGAGCTATGGTGTGACAAGGGAGGGTGTTTCAATATAACTGTTCAAGTGTCAATGGATGAATTTCTCGCCCACAATTAACGTGGCTAAAGGAAAAGTATCTCAAGATATAAAGCAACAACATATTTCCATGCATTCATTTGTCTTTCTATATATGACAATTTTGTGAATGAATTTCCTCTTCCATTCGTCTAGTTTTTTATTGTCTTTGACTTTTTGTCTTTCAGAGCTCGAAGTGCTCTAGAAGGAAAAGAGCTTGGGACCTAAAACCCAAGTTTTAATGGCTTTTTGTCTTTTAGAGCTCGAAGTGCTCCAGAAGGAAAAGAGCTTGGGACCAAAAACCCAATCTTAATGACATAACAATGAAGTTGGGTGTTATGAGCAAAAGTCTAGGAGGAATGTTGTTGTTAATATGCTATCTTATGTTAAGTCTTAATCGTTGTGTACCATTATACAATTAAATATGTCCAACAAGGGGTATGATCTCTAGATTACTTGATGAACAGAGCAGCATGAATATGGCTCTTGCTGGAAAAAGTTTAATTTGGGATGAGGGGTATGATCTCTAGATTACTTGATGAACAGAGCAGCATGAATATGGCTTGAAAAGACTATAAGTTGCATGAAGCATGGAGAGTACCATGTTAAAGTATCCATATTATTATAATTTTGAGGCACATTGAGATCAATGTTATTCGAAGTGGGGTCAAAATGTAATCGTGTGTTTTAAACCCCTATACTATACATAATCAAACATATCGATATTTTACATTCATGGATAATTTGGTTAAACATCAAGCCATAGATTTTTTGTTTGGTTGGAAATTGAACCATGTGATATATGTGTAAGAAAATCGAACCATGTCATATATGTGTAAGAATACTCATTAATGTGCCTGTATTGCAAACTAGTGGAAAGGAACCCAAAGACAATGTTCTATTGGAGAATGATTAGACATTTGTTTATAGTTTACAAGTTTTAAAATGTCAATGTCACCATTATGTGAAAAGTACGTTAGTATAAAAATATTTTATAGAATGGTTTTCCTCCAAGCAAATGATGGGGAAGCTATGATGTGATGAGGGTGAGCTATGGTGTGACAAGGGAGGGTGTTTCAATATAACTCTTCAAGTGTCAATGGATGAATTTCTCGCCCACAATTAACATGGCTAGAGGAAAATTATCTCAAAATATAAAGCAACAACATATTTCCATGCATTCATTTGTCTTTCTATATATGACATTTTTGTGAATGAATTTCCTCTTCCATTCGTCTAGTTTTTTATTGTCTTTGACTTTTTGTCTTTTAGAGCTCGAAGTGCTCCAGAAGGAAAAGAGCTTGGGACCTAAAACCCAAGTCTTAATGACTTTTTGTCTTTTAGAGCTCGAAGTGCTCCAAAAGGAAAAGAGCTTGGGACCTAAAACCCAATCTTAATGACATAACAATGAAGTTAGGTGTTATGAGCAAAAGTCTAGGAGGAATGTTGTTGTTAATATGCTATCCTATGTTAAGTCTTAATCGTTGTGTACCATTATACAACTAAATCTGTCGAACAAGGGGTATGATCTCTAGATTACTTGATGAACAGAGCAGCATGAATATGGCTCTTGCTGGAAAAGGTTTAATTTGAGATGAGGGGTATGATCTCTAGATTACTTGATGAACAAAGCAGCATGAATATGGCTTGAAAAGACTGTAAGTTGCATGAAGCATGGAGAGTACCATGTTAAAGTATCCATATTATTATAATTTTGAGGCACATTGAGATCAATGTTATTCGAAGTAGGGTCAAAATGTAATCGTGTGTTTTAATCCCCTATACTATACCTAATCAAACATATCGATATTTTACATTCATGGATAATTTGGTTAAACATCAAGCCATAGATTTTTTGTTTGGTTGAAAATTGAACCATGTGATATATGTGTAAGAAAATCGAACCATGTCATATATGTGTAAGAATACTCATCAATGTGCCTATATTGCAAACTAGTGCAAAGGAACCCAAAGACAATGTCCTATTGGATAGTTTACAAGTTTTAAAATGTCAATGTCACCATTATGTGAAAAGTATGTTAGTATAAAAATATTTTATAGAATGGTTTTCCTCCAAACAAATGATGGGGAAGCTATGATGTGATGAGGGTGAGCTATGGTGTAACAAGGGAGGGTGTTTCAATATAACTGTTCAAGTGTCAATGGATGAATTTCCCGCCCACAATTAACGTGTCTAGAGGAAAAGTATCTCAAGATATAAAGCAACAACATATTTCCATGCATTCATTTGTCTTTCTATATATGACATTTTTGTGAATGAATTTCCTCTTCCATTCATCTAGTTTTTTATCGTCTTTGACTTTTTGTCTTTTAGAGCTCGAAGTGCTCCAGAAGGAAAAGAGCTTGGGACCTAAAACCCAAGTCTTAATGACTTTTTGTCTTTTAGAGCTCGAAGTGCTCCAGAAGGAAAAGAGCTTGGGACCTAAAACCCAATCTTAATGACATAACAATGAAGTTAGGTGTTATGAGCAAAAGTCTAGGAGGAATGTTGTTGTTAATATGCTATCCTATGTTAAGTCTTAATCGTTGTGTACCATTATACAATTAAATCTGTCCAACAAGGGGTATGATCTCTAGATTACTTAATGAACAGAGCAGCATGAATATGGCTCTTAGCTGGAAAAAGTTTAATTTGGGATGTGTGCCACAAAATTGTAGCTAGCTAACGAGAGTTCCCCATACATAAGAAATAGGACAGGGTAATGATCTCTAGATTACTCTATGAACAGAGCAACATATAATCTATGAACAGAGCAACATGAATATGGCTCTTGCTGGAAAATGTTTAATTTGGGATCTGTGTCACAAAATTGTAGCTACCTAACGAGAGTTCCCCATAAATAAGAAATATCACCATGAAATGGCCAAGCCAATGCAAGTGGTAGGAATTAAAATATTTTTACAGTGGCATTTGCAACGTTGTCATATGAACATGCATCAGTTGAACAAATGCCTAGATTAATGGTGTTCGTTGTTGGTTGCGTCAAATTACATAGCATTGTTAAGGTGTGTTTTGAGAAGAAAAATTAGTAGACAAACTTACCCTCTTCGCTTTATATCTCGGATTGGGGTTACATCTACAATGGATGCCTACAACATAATGGCTACATCTATATTTTGTTGTATATTGTGTTTTTGAGGTCATTTGCAATCCCTTGAGGGGTTTATTTTCTAGAAATGTTCATTTGCAAATTATTTCAAGTTATTTCTAAAATGTATGGATATATATTGTTTCAACAGTTGAAAATTCAGTTGGTGACTCACTAACAAAAGAATGCAATTCAATATGTTTTAACTTGCTTCTAAAATAATCACTTCTATTTTTGTAGGATGAATGTTAGAAATACTCTTAAGCTAAAAGAAATTGTTGTTGCATAAACCAAGATAGTATATGATTAAATATCATAAGTAATTTGTGAGATGGTTATTGTGCTAATTTTGCTAGTGCACTCCACAGATAAGTATCCCATGCCATTGAAATGATCTTAATACAATGGTAAAATTCAGGAATAAATTGTAGCGTCATACTTATTAAGTACCCATGCTTTCATCATGTCTCCCACTCTACAAGAGTCTTGTGAGTTTGTATTATCTTAAACCAAACATGGCTATTAATTTAATATCCTTGAGAAAATCTTGCCAAAGAGCTAGTGAAAGGCAAAGCAATACTACTCTTTCACTAATAAGTGAGAGTAGAGTAGGTAAAAGGTAAGAACATTTCATAATATCAAGAGGAGATAGAAGGTAAGCTATGTTCTTAGTAGACTTGTTTCAAGTTGTTTATGTGAGTTGTGAGTCATAATTATTGCAGTGGAAATTTACATGCAGTTAGTTGTTTTTCTTCTGAAGCTCAAGTAGTGGAAAGCCATTACTATCATTGTCTTCCATTGAAAAGGTAATTAAGCATAATAAGTATAAATAAAAGAAATCGATTTAACACAGATATGAAGGTCAACGAGTCCCAATCCACCTACAAATAAGCCTGACTCACCTAAGAAACAACCTTCACTCAACAGCTTGTGATAGTATCCAGAGTTTAAATTTTCATCCATGTTTGCACACTTGTTTTGTCATCAAAATACATATTAATCTTTTTTAAACATTTTGATAAGCCTAACTTATCCATAGAAACAAACTTCAATCAGGTGACATCATCTCAAACCCAATACCTAGTAATATTAACAATAGTTCAAATATTCACACTGTTGTACGCACATTTGGGTGATATCATGCCATACCTAATGGCGAATAATAGTTAACCATAGTTAAAATTTTCACTGCTATATGCACATTTTTTGTGATTTTTTTGGTCATAAAAGACATGTATTCGTTTTTTACAACATTTTCTTATGTGTGTAGTCCAAAAAGTTGGTATTCAAATATACATAGATTTGTAAAGCAAAAATACATTTATAAAACTATTACATATTTAAAAACATCATCTATATACATGAAAAACTACTTTACATCAGTACTTGTAAATTGTGAAACAACTGAATCATATTTTTCTATCTAGCATGCACTAAAAACATTGTGCAGGTGTCCAGAAAACTACTTTACATTGTGGAACCAGGTACATGGTGAAAAACATTGTGCAAGAATATAGCAAACTACTTTTGCATAAATAGTTATAAATCGTGAAAACAAATACATTGTGAGTTTCTAGCCTTGTATTTAGGATAGAACATCAAATTTTGACCTTAACAGTAGCTCAGCATGAAAAATGGAAAATGAGTGATGTGGTAAAAGCCCATAAAAGCATTCAATCTGAAAGACTAACACAGAACATCACGTCTTAGAAATAGAGACTAGAGAAAAGACGATCAAAAACCGTCCTAGACGTATGGAACAGAGGAAAGGCAGTCAGAAATTCTAGTGCCTTGAGACGTTAAAGTATGGACACCCAAACTATGTCGATCGTTTCCGAGTCCCAAGAATGATCTACAAACTTAATTGTAATTGGATCTCGGAGGCATATCATAGGGCTCGATGTCACGTTTTTACAAAATTATGATTGTAAATAAGGCATCAAATGTAGACATTTTGGGCAAGTGAAAACATTTTAAAGCAGGGCCATAACTCAACCCTATGTGCTAGAAACAAATGACCGCAGATCATCACTACTATTGAGTTAGCATGCCCCTCAATCGATTATTTTGCAATGATGAAAAAATGTTGTAAGTTTTTATTTTAGGTGTGCGATAGAAGCATTTTGCAGCATGATCAAGAATGCCCGATTGATGCAAAGACCATCACAAACCTCGTAAGGTTGTCACTTGGTCAATACTTCGTATAAGATCATCTTAGTTTCAGCGTCCAAATATTTGATAAAGTTTAATTGTGCAGTTCTAAATATCTGTTGGCCCTACTTCGAAGACGAGGCAAGCATACTCAAGATGGTGGGAGACGTTGGTGGGTGCCTAGCTAAGTAAACCAACCTATCTATCAAAATGGCTTGTTAGTCAAGGTAACCCCTCAACTTGGCTTGTTAGTCTGCTTTGTCAACCTACCTGTCATGCCAATTGACAGTTGTGTTTATAATGGCAAGGTAAAAAATAACTACATATGCACATACGGCAGACAGGAATTCCTGTGCTACTGTACCTTAATATATCTTAAATACTAGTATGAAGAAATGCTTTCACTGCACTATCAATTTAACATTATTCAATAGATTCTTGCCAATAGATCACAGTGACTGTAATTATGGCTTGAATACTGTAAAGTTTAGTAACATGCATCTTGACATTATATTCTTCAAATATCATATAAATCCTTCTACAACTTTATGAATAGCGCCAAAGCAGGAATGAATATATAATATGGGATATCGAGAAGATATATATATTTCTTCTAAAAAACCAATGTTGCAAACATTGGCATCGGGATAAAATCAACAAAGGTCCACAAAACCAAAAAATCATAAAATCGGGAAAATATCAGTAAAAATCAGAAAACATCGGCAAAATTAAGATACCATCAAAATATCAATAAAAATCGGCAAACATCGGCCAGGCCAAAAAATCGTGATTTCGAAACAAAATCGGAATGTTACGAGATGTTCGCATCACTGTAAAAGACCAAAGATTTTAGAACGATCTTGCACACCATGTTTGCCTATATTTGTAATGCAACAAGATGATCTACCATTTCATTATATAGATATTGGAAAGCCAGTTCTAGTACCTTCAAAATATGAATCTAATAAAAGAACATCAAGAGATTGTTTGAATCTCTTAGAAAAGAAAAAGGAGACTTGCATCTGTAAATCATAAGAATCTCTATACCAAATTCAAAAGAAGTCTACTTCCCTCTCTCCAATGCAAGTCCATCATTCAAGCATAGGCAGGTCCTTCAAACTTGCAACTAGGAAACTAACCTATTGCAATAGCAACGCATTTATGCAACCAAATGCACACGAAATCAAGAAAATGATTAATAACAAATGTTGTTCTTTTCTTTTTTCTCTACAAATGCGAAGCATTGGGTCTTCCAATTCATTGGTCAGTCTATTATACTTTATTTTAAACAATCTAGGTACTGCATGTATGGAAAGCAGATTAATGCTCAACATTTATTGTATCATGATTCACGTACTAAATTCACTGGAAAACTGTAGCTTTATGTGAGATATCTTATGAATTCGGCAGCAGTGGCTATGGCTCCTCCTGTAATGGCATCCTTTATCATCTTGTCTCTACTGTAATGATTATCACTGAAAGACATGGCTGCTCCAGTCACAGCACCACTTATTAAAGCATTCTTCTGCATAAAACATAAAAGCAAATCTTAAGTTTATGCGCGCATCAATTGAAAAATAAAACTTACAGTTCACACAAAAAATGGATTGATTATATTTCTTACATATGAGAGATAAGTGTAACCAAAAAAGATTGCAGACAACAGCATTAACAGACTGCTCATAATAGCAAATAAAAGCCTTGCAATCTTCATTAGGCTCCACAGCGTCCAAAGGCATAACTCCAAAACCTATGGGACCTTTCTTAAGTTCAACTAGTGTTTAATTATAGTAACAGGTACCAACAAATCCACATAATGAGTACTTGGAACAAAAATTCACTGCTACGCCAAAATCATGGTCTGCACAATTACACAAGAAATGACTCCAGATTTTGGAGGATTTTTTAACACTCAATTGCCAGCAATTTTCATAACATAACAAAAATTAGCATCATACCATCTTGATACTGAAAAGAGGATTGATCAATATTTTTGGTGTGGTGTATCTGTCGGACCATGCAGACTGCAACTAATATAAGCATCCAGGGAATCCTTCTGCATCTATTAAGATTGTTGGGGACTGGAGCAGAGCAATCTTGCATAACTTATTCATGAACACAAGCAATCCCGTTGCAATGACTATATTTGTGTTACTGTTCTCATTGCGATAATCAACAATCCTGAATTTGATAGTCTTATCATCATTTTGAGACCAGAGACAGGATACCCATGATTTACAAATTTTACCGAGACAATAAATCTTAGGATAGCCAACATGTGGGACATTTGTGCAGATGGTGGAACTTTAATTGGGGATTGTTCTAAAGAAGCTAAAAAATAGATCTTATAAAAAGGTATGTTGTTTGAATTGCATGTCAATCCATTGGCTATCACTGAATTTTGTGTAACTATTTGTTGAGTATGGTAACCCAGAGATTACCCCACCTAGTAACAAGATGCCCAAGATCGGTTATACTAAGACCTGTTCCACGATGCATATCATTGGTTTCATCACGTAACTAGTCCTCATGTGGGCCAAAGTGCAGAATATTTTCAATTGGTTTTCTGCTACTGTCATTTGTCCAGGTGTTACACCAATGCAGTCACCTTCTGCACGATGTGTTTTGCTGCATCTTCTATTGTAGGCATAATCATTGCCACAAGGTCATTGTGAAGTCTTTCAAAATTCATAACCACACAATGTCTGTGAATGCCATTTCCACTTGTGCACATTAAAGATTTCACAAGAAAGTAATTTGGGATTGAATTTCACAATCAAAATCTTTTTGATTTAGATTTTATGAACTAGTAAATTCAACAAAAAATAAACTAAGGTTAACGAAGATGCATAAAGGCATGCCAAGCACATATGAAAAGTGGACATAGAGAAGCAATACAGAAATGAAACAAGTTAAGGAAAGACAAAAACGAAAAATGCGAAGACGCTTGTATGCAGACACACTCCAATTCTTGCTGATAGCTTAGGTTTTCGTATCAACTGATATAGAAGAAATCCATTACTGAAAGGCTAAATTCCATGGTCATGCCTCAGACACAACTAATTAAATTTACACCAGACAAAGATTAGCTCCTGCCTATTGTTTATAGAGCTTCACCATATGGTCTGTTTGCTACGTGTGATGTGTCTCTGCAAAACTTACGAAGCCTAACTGCTACGGGTTTGAACCTAGTCAAATGGAGTCAGTCTGACATTGGTAGGATGAATAATAATTATTCAGAATGTGAGTTTTCAACATTCTCACTTGACCATCTAAGCATGTGTAGCATAGCCTATGACACAACTTCCTAACCTTCATTCCCTTTTTACTTCCATTTCTCCATCCCACTCCCCCTCAGTATTCAACCTCACTAGATTCCCTTTGTTATTGAATTTAAAAGTCCTTACCTGTGACTTCTCCAATTTTGTCAATTCCCCCAGTACCCACCCTCACCAGAGTCCCTTTGCTATTGAGTTTTAAAGTCCTTACCTGTGACTTCTCCAATTTTGATAACCTAACTTATAGAATATTTTGATTATTTTTAAAACACACAAACTTCTTGTGAGGGTTAGAGATTTGTTTAGCAAGAAGTGGGTCATGTCTAAATGGCGCAGATTAGTCCAATGGATGACAAAAGAACCAAAAGCCAAATACTGTTTTTGTAAGACATGTTCCTTAAAGTCCTTACCTGTGACTTCTCCAATTTTGATAACCGAACTTATAGAATATTTTGATTATTTTTAAAACACACAAACTTCTTGTGAGGGTTAGAGATTTGTTTAGCAAGAAGTGGGTCATGTCTAAATGGCGCAGATTAGTCCAATGGATGACAAAAGAACCAAAAGCCAAATACTGTTTTTGTAAGACATGTTCCTTAAAGTCCTTACCTGTGACTTCTCCAATTTTGATAACCGAACTTATAGAATATTTTGATTATTTTTAAAACACACAAACTTCTTGTGAGGGTTAGAGATTTGTTTAGCAAGAAGTGGGTCATGTCTAAATGGCAAAGATTAGTCCAATGGATGACAAAAGAACCAAAAGCCAAATACTGTTTTTGTAAGACATGTTCCCTCCTCTAGGACTGATGTTTAAACCCATACAAATGTGGTTAAACTCAGGTTAAGCATTCCATTAGCAAGCAGCAAACCGAGTCTAGATAATGAAGATTAGTCCAACTGATTCCAAAAGAAATGGAATCCGCAGATTGATTCTATTAGGCATACTCCCTCCTCAAGGATTTATGTTTAACACCCCACCCCCCCTCAAGGTATGCATTTAAGCTTGGGTTGGAGATTCCTTTAAAATGGAAAACCATGTCAAGAGAATGAAGATTAGCCCAATGGATGCCAATAGACTTCAAATCCACAAATCATTTCTGTGAGACATACAACCTCTAGGAGATATATCTAAACATCTGTAGATATGTGTTTAAACTTGGGTTGGAAATATCTTTAGCAAAAAGTGAACCATGTGTAGAAAATAAAGATTAGTTCAACGGCTGCCAAAATACCTGGAACCCACATATTGCTTTCATAACACATGCTCCCACTAGGTGTTGAGTTCAAAAATTAAACCCCTGCAGGTGCACTTAAGTTATCAATTATATTTCAACTTTTCAAATAAAGAGAACTACTCATGTGTCTGCCATCAAATTAATTTCCAACCAGAATTTCTTGCTGATTCATAACAAAAGCTGGGAAGTGCACAAGAGGCTTACGGGAGGGGGGATTTTAAGGACAACTGGAAACTGGAAAGATTAAGAGAAAATGGGGCAAGGAAAGAAAGAAGAAGGGGAAATGAGAGAGCACAAGCCTGGGATAAAACTAAAGTAAACAGAAACAGACACAAGAAACAATTGTAGTGTCCTACTTTGGAATGCTATGCATCAACTGGGATAAACTTTGTTAGCTCAAAATGTTAACATTTCAATTCCTTCCTGAAAATAATTATCAGTGTTGCAAACATCCCGATTTTATCCTGATTTTGCGATTTTTTGGCCGAGCTGATATTTGCCAATTTTTTCCAATATTTTGGTGGTATCTTAATTTTGCCAATGTTTGCCAGCTTTACTGATATTTTCGCGATTGACCCTTGCTGATTTTATACCAATGCTGATGCTTGCAACATTGATAATTATCATAAATTGTAATTTTTTAGATACTACTTTTTGTCACATTCAAAGCTACTACTCAAAAGAAAGAACAAAATCAATGGAAAAGAAAGAGAATTTAGAGGAACCATAGTAGTAAATTGTAAGCACAATGAAATGGAAGATGAGGATAGAAATAGATGACTATTCGCCCATGAAATAATATATGATGCATTTATCAATAAATTTTACAAAAGTTTGACAAAGATAAAAATAGCTGAGAAAGAGGGAAACAGTACCCAGTCACGCCTGCCACGAATCCTTTCTACTCCATATTCTACTCCAGTATATACACCAGCTACAGCACCTGCAAGGAGTTTGAATAAAACAAAGGTTTTCAGCATATACATCAGTAATCAAAATGTGAATGACAATAAAAAATAGCATAGACATTCCCAAGAGAAATTTGGCACTATCTATATTACCTGTGCCTTCATAACTGAAATAAAGTAAAATTTCATATTTCAGCTAATGGGGCTTAATATTTTGATTGTCACGATCAAGAATCACAGAACACCTAGGAAGTTCCAAAAATACTACTCACCCCACTTTAACCCCTCCTTTCCCATCTTCTTAAGCTGCATTATTTCAAACAAAGTATTAGACAAACAGACTGAAGTTTGAAATTTTCTAGCCATGTTCATGTATGACACTGCAAACAGGAAGATGCAATTTCATAACAAAAGATTTTTTTATCAAGTATCTTGATGAAATATAAAATGAGGAAAGGAATGATAACAAAAAACTAATAAATAGCATCTCTCTTATAAGCAGAGTAAAAACCCGACATCATCAACCTTGTTTACAAAGAGATTTTGAATATAATTATCTGTTCATCCATAGCATAGACATTCGCATCTTATTTTAAGTTCTTTCTACCCCACATCCCAATTTTTATCAAGTTGGAAGGTGTTGTCACTAAAGAAGAGAAACCTTTAAGAGGGTACTATTTGGAGACTTGTAAATATTAGCATCTTGAAAGCCAGGGTCCTCAATGTCTGACAGGTTTGAGAATTCAATTAATCGTTTTCAACTTTTCATAGAGTAACACCCCTGAGAAAACCCTCCCAATTACTGGTGCTAAACTATCCAAACCCTTACAATAACAATTATATTTAGGAGCCTTGATTTCTTTATTCACTTGACAAACATGGGCTTGTGCACTATACCATGTACCATTGCAGCATTTTGCTGCCTGATTCTCCCGAAGAGCTTGAGAGATCACTGAGTAGCAAATTGCAATAGAAAGGAGAACATTGGCACCATACAAGTTGTAATTGCCACATTCAATTTGATGATAAATAAAGGTCAGTTTTGCATCCAATGTCTTTACAGTGTTGATGACCTCCTTTACTTTATCATCCCCTTTTATGGAGTTCATTTAAATTATTTATTTCAAATCAGCAATTAATGCTAAAGAAAATGTTGGGCTGAAGGTGTTAAAATATGTTAAAAATTTATGACGAGCATCTTAACCAAGTTACCTCCATTTAAATTTCTTTGAAAATAGAAAAATATCCAGAGGATCGCTCATTCAAAATTTACTTTGCTCACAAAATGTTGTAGAGCAACCCCGAATCGGCTGGACCAGGAGTTTCCAAATTATACCAAGAATATTTTATCAAATCATTAAATCATATTCCTTCATCAAATAATTAGTTTTCAAGCAAACAAAAAATTGAACAGATATTGAATGGACATTTTTTATGAATATGTTCCTTTATCAAATAATTACTTTTCAAGCAAACAAAGAATTGAATAGATATTGAATGGACATTTTTTATGAATCATTGATCCAAATGGCTCTGGATAGAACAAAACATAATAGGCAACTGTTGATTGAACCATGGTAATTGATCTTCCTTTGGAATACTGGCCTCTTTTTCCCAATTCTGTTGACCCAGAGAAGTTAAAGCCGCATGAAGGAAAAGAATCACTAGATAAATGAACCCCAAATGGAACACAAGCTAGCTAGGGAACAGACAGGGTTGGGCTGTCTGGAAGCATCCCAGCTGAAACAGGATTTGATCATCAAACCTTAAATGAAATGGATTTATTTCCATGCAATATGGCATTTATAGAAGCTTTGTTTCCATGCTTATTTTCATTGTTGGTTCACTCTATCAACATTTCAACAAATTCAAGAGATCTATGCAAAAGTTGACGATTAATTGATCATTTCATGTGGTTGGAGTTTGCCCTTCCAGTATCCAATATAGAAATCATACCAGAAATAGCTTCATGTAATAGAAGTACCTAAACAAGCTACTTGGAACGGTAAGCCTGCTGAGAAGAGCAAACTACATCTCAGACAAAGAAGCAATACATGAAATAGGGCACCAAAATAAGAGCCAAAGGATGCAATCACACAGATTGATGGTTCCTGAGATATGAACTCCTAGAGGTGAAGGTAGTAGCAAAATCAACTAAAAAACAACTCCCTACAATAAAGAGAGGGGATCATAAACCATACTAACAGAAATAGTATAATTCTATAAAGAGAAGAAGGAAAGAAAGAAATTATAGTAATGTCCAGAAATGACCAAAATAAGATCCAAGGAACTAGAAAGTGCATTGTATAACAACAGCAATGAGGAAGAAACTAGAGCATCTTCAAAAACAAGAAATATTACTCATTTACCTATTACAGGATGGACCCTATACAACATAGAGATAAATAGTAAACCAAGAAGCAGTCTAGTGGCAGGGAAGTCAACAAGCTCATGCCTAGCAAAAACCTAGCCAGTATTCAAAAGTTCAACACAACAAAGGTGTCAACATGTATCAACGTGAAAGAGCCAATGATAACCCTAATAGGTTAATATAATGCCCTTTCAAGAGTGGCCTGGGCTAAGAGACTTTGTAGAGCAATTCCGGGGGGGGGGGCCATTGGGAATACTTTGTAGTGGCATCCAAGACCAACAAGTCTCTCAAGGATGAAAAATGTGTCACTGCACACAAGGAATAAGTTGGAAAGAAGGAATGTTAGTTGTCCCTCTACAATGGGGGCAAGAACCAATAAGTTGGAGGTGGCCTCATAGCCACCCACAGTGGGAAGCACTGACTCATGGATCTACCATTAGCTAAGTCTATCCCAAAAATATATATTAGGTGCTTGACACCTCCAATGAATCAGATGAGGTGATCAATCTTGTAGATTTAGAAAGTGATTGTAAGGCCTACTGTTTAAAAGAGGTATCCTCATTGAAGATATAAGGTCAAACAACTCTATTCTAGATATTGAAAGGTGATAGCAAGCACCCTTTGTAATCCCTATATAGGAAATGAAATCTCCCCCGGATCTCAAAGTAGATAGATCACCTAACTAACAATGAAGTGTTGCTTGGTCTCTATCTCTTAAAAGGAGCAAGCTCAACAAATCTTGCCTTCCTATAGTGTATGGTGATAACTCTAGACTCCCACCCATAATTGGGGAGGCACCTTTAGCTGGAAAGGGGTGATCCTAAGGCCATGTGACCAATATTGCAATAAACAAGACAATCTACAAGAAGTGCTAAAGATCAAAAGTCATCTTAAGGTTGAGAGGTTGCAAGGAGAAACCTCGGTGGTTTGGAAGAACTATTGATAAATATCCTCACCAATAACTCTATTTTCCTTTCAAACTGAGAATGTGATAAGGCGCTTATAAAGAGGATATGTAATGGGAATGTTGATCAATGGAGAATGCTAACAAAATAAGAGAGAGTGCACTATTCAATAAGAGAAAAGAGATGTAAAAATTCATGCATCTCATGATAGAGACAAATACTCAAACCAAACTAGCATTAGCTTATGCCCTCAACAATAGGCTATGAAAGAACTTCCAGCACATGTTCAATCCATCACTTCCCTTCTATACCATCTTAATCAACACCATCCACACTTCTACTAAAGCATTTTCACAATCCCCTACCTCCATGCAACCTACAAATTATCACGTGATGATGCCTATCATCTTACACGTGCTCCTTGCACACCAACTTTCTAGCTACAAATCATCAACCATCATGCATTTCAAAGTATCAAAACCTTATTTGAATCCAATTTCTCATCTATTCTTGCATCCCTACTTGAAACTTGGTTTTGTTCAAGGATCCAAAATCCTATATCTTTGCTTGGTCAAAATTGCCAACAAAAAACCTATGTTACCAGATCCGTCAAGTCTAATAGCTGGATCCACAGATCCCCGAATCAGAGACAGATTCGGATCCGCAGAGATCCACCTAGCTTCTTTTTTAGGGTAAAAAAACCGTCAACGTAATGCACAAATATGTGGTAAATGCCAGCACAAAATTCCAAAAACGAAAATTCAACTGTCCATTTGCAAGTCAATGAACAAATCAACGTCCGCTAAAATAATGAATCACTGAATCAGTGTCCGCGAAAATAATGAATTAGAGTCAATGAATTAACATCAATGAATTAATGAATCAACGTCTACCAAAATAATCTAGGGAGTTGGCCGCCGTAGTTTATTATTTTTATGACCATATTATAAGCTTTAATTATAAACTTTAATGCAGTGATGTGAACATTATAATCTACCCATTTTTATTTCGATATTTTAAAGTTTAAAAAGTAGCTTTTTATTTAGATATTTTAAAGTTTAAAAAGTAACTTTTTATTTTAATCAATTTTAAAGTTTCTTTTCAAGTTTAAAAAGTAAGTTATCTAAAATAACTTTAGTATTTGTTTACTATAAATATTATTAACTAATAATTAATGTTAAATATTTATAAATGATACATTAATCGTAAGATATTAAATTAATAATTATTTTTAAAGTATTATATTGAAGTTCTATATTTAAAAACTCACATATGTTTTCATTTTTATATATATTAATTAATATTTATAAATGATATATCAAGTCTAGAATTATTTATATAATAATAAATTATAGATGTAAAAATTTATTTATTAAAAATGGGGTATGTTTTATTTTATAATATATCAATTTTATTTTTTATTTTTATATTTAGATAAATTTTAATTTTAAAAATTATGAAATATTTATATTTGTGTGTACTTGTCATTCCTTACCATTTCCAGATCCTGGTTTTCAAAAAACTGGCGGATCCATATCTAGATCCGGATCCGAATCCTGGTAACTTACAAAAAACAACTCACAACCTTAAGCATTAATCTTGTTTTCCCCCAAAAGCTCATTATAAGCAATAAAAATAAATATTTTGAAGTGATTAACCTTTGGCTTCCTTTCTGACCATGCATCCTTAGGTGCAAATCATATAACTTCTGTAAAGGAACTCTTTTCAACAAATAGATTGCTATACGCGTTGCTTTTGCCTAGTATTTATCTACAAGTAACATTCCTAATAGCATACTCTTCATCATCCCCCTTCCCTAGAGACCTCAAAAACAATGCCAAACCAAATCCCTTAACGAGCGAGCAAACAAGATCACCTAGACATTACCAGCAAGTTACTTCTTCCATGTAGCAATGCACTGTGCAGCCCAAATCTACCCCCAACTCTTCCTTTAGAACACCATTCTATTGTGAGTTTTGTTCATTTGACCACAAATGTTAGGAGAAATAGATCTATTGGACCATGATCTTGTTCCTGAATCCAATATCCCTCCCATTGCAATGACCTACACTTGGAGTCAAAGATTTTCCATCTTTTACCATTGATCTCAAGCTTGGATTTACTTTATTACTCTTTATAAATTTATATATAAGAAAATTTTGTAATCCTACTTTGTATTGACATCATTGTACCTATTGACCACTGGAGTGGCACCTGATGATTATATGAAGACTCCATGCCCAAAGATGATCCAAAGAACACTTGTACAATCAAATATCGTCAGTCAACAAGAGTTTTTGAACTCTACCTCTATTTTCTCATCATCTTTAATAAGCCTAGGATGTCCGGACTCAATCAGCAAACGAGTACACCTTGGAGCGTTTTTTTATCTAGTTAGTTATCCTTTCTTTTTCAGAGGCGGATAATTTTATGGGTTTTTTCACTCACTTTTTACTCCAAAGTCGGGGTGACGGTTTGAAAGTTGAGCCCCTAACACATCTTAGTGTCTAGAGTCGATGTATATTATCATACTACACAAAAAAATTGTGAAATTTGGTTAAGTATAGGTAGTCTTTTTTTAATTTTTTAGATTTTCTGCACTACCGAAATTGCTAATAAAATTGTATTTGTAATGTAATAAATGATGTCTGGAGAAGTTGTATGGGGGATGTGTAATAAAATTTGCACCTCCCACCCTCAACTTTCTACTATAACACACTTTGAGGGTTGTAGAATTGAGACTTCTGTGATCTGTCATAGTTATAAGAAGAGCTTCGGCGTAAATCACATAAAAGGGGTTAAAAAGGTGTTTTGAACCCTCAAAACCCACTTTTCCTAAGTTTATTGGGAAATCTGGCAATTAATTAGGGCAAAAATGAAACAAATGAAGAAAAATAAATATTCATACATGTTAAATGTTGTGGAAATAAGGTGGAAAATTATGGAGTTAAAGAAGTCACAAGGTGAGGTGGACTCCTAAAATCAAGGAAAGGGCATGTGCTCAAATAAAATCAAATTTATGGCATTAAATTAGAAAGTTACTTACTTCGAAATTCGAATTTATGAAGTTAATGCACATTTGGGAGGATTTGGGAGAATATTTGGTGGAGATTTTTATGGGAAATTGTCCCCACATGGGTTATCACCCATCTACACTTGTTATTCCATCATAAAATTCGAATTTGGCACATACGGGAAGAAGAAAATGATGTCCACTTGCCATATTTCAATTTTTACACTTGACATTGGAGCTTCATTCAACAAATTCAAATTTCTCTTTGGAATTATCACCTCATGCCACTTGTTTAATCTCTCTACCTTGGGATTGGCTCCAATGCCAATGTCATTGTCATTCTTTATTGAGATTTGCTCTCAACTCTCTATATAATAGAGCCATGGTCTCCCATATTTTAATGATGTTATGAGTTATTGTACTTGGAAAAGCTCTGCTCTTATACACTTGTTCTCAAATGCAATAAAAGACTTTGGGGTTCATTTATGAATTGTTCTTCTTTCGGAGTATGATGATTAACTTACTATTGGTATAATTTTATTTGTTCATACTTTGATTTATTTTATTTCCGTATGTTCTTGTAGATTTGTTAATATAAAACTATCTTGCATTGGCAATTGATTTAGGAGTATGCTCTAAGTGTGGAAATCTCTAATTATTTTCCAATAAATTTCTAAAGTTTTATTATCATTGCTTATTTGCTAAATTTATATGAGATTAATATTTGATTGAAGTTTTGTTTTGTAGAGGAAAATCTTGTTGGGATTCAAATATCAAGCATGAGGGAAAGTCTTTGGAATGACCAACCACTCTTGACACATCTTGTTGGGATTCAAATATCAAGCATGAGAGAAAGTCTTTGGAAAGACCAACCCACTCTTGACACATTCTCCAAAGAGCTCTCACTGATTCTTTGAATTTCCATGGTTTTATCTTATAAAGTGGTTTCTTGCAGAGATTTTCTTGGACATAACGTGTGTACAAACAAATACTTATAAATTTAAATCTATTTTCAAAAATTGTGCTTTCATTGATTTATTTAACTATTTAAGAGCACTTTCCAAACTAGGCAAGTGATAGAGTTCAAACTTCACTCCCATCACTTGATTTGGTTTTGCACATTACTTTGTATCATACTTGTTCATTTTATGTGTTCTACACTAATTTTGTCTTGATTTTGCAGCCCATAGTTGGAGTTTTGTTGACAAAAAGTGCCTTGAGGAACGACCATTGAAAACTTCATCTTTCTTGTAGGACCTCTCAAGCACCCAAAATCTATTCTAAGGAGGTCGTGGACACTAGAAGGAGCTACAAAAAATGCTAGCCCATGGGCCTTTGGGAGCTTGTAATTTTCTGATTTAGAGGGATATTCTAGCTATTTCTAGCTCTCCTTTTGTAATAATCTCCATCTTTTGGGCAGCCCTTTAAGAGTCTTTTACACCATTGTAATATCTTAATAAAGGATCTCTTTTTTGTAGGAACTTGGGTTTACCCAAGGCATACTTTCTCCTTATTTAGAAGGAGGATTTTGTGTGGGTGGATTAATTTTGACATCTCATCTTTTCTAACTTTCATTTTTAGCTCATTTTGCATGCTCTAAAATTAACACAACCTCACCATCACAATTCAATTTCTAAGTTAAATTTTACTAAAAGTTTCATTTGATGCTTTGCCTTTCATTCGTTTTGCTTTGAAGTATAAGTTGATATTTTGCTTTAGAGCAACTCATTTCTTACATGCAAGTATCTCAATTTGTGTATCAAGTTTAATTTAGTTGTCTAACATTTGCTCTCTTTACAATTTGTCTCACTATAAGCTCATTTGTGGTTTTTCTCATTTACTTTCAAAGCATAATTTACAAGCAAGCATTTACTTTTTAACTTCATCTCATTTTCAATTGCTATAAGTTTATGGTTTGTAACATTTACTTGGAGCAATTAAAAATTCCATTTATTTATGAAGCTTATGTTTACATGTGTTGTACAACTTTGAGAGAATTTTTTCAAGTTACATCATTGTGAGCATTTCCATCTACTTTAGGCAATTTCCCTTAATTTTGCAAAGCAAACTTACTTGCATCACTTTAATTCACTTACAAGCTAATTTCCTTTTTTCAATTGAAGTTACATTTGCAATTTACTTTGAAGTTATCCCATTTCCATTATTTTGAAGCATTGCAAATTTCCTTGGGAAAACTTACTTGCATATCATTTACAAATTCTAGCATAGTTTACATTTTAACTCAATTAACCTCCAAGCATAAACTTGGTTGGTAGATAGGGAAAAAGACTTTCTTAGAAAGTTCTTCCATCTATTACGAAGTAAGGTAAAAGTGGTATTACCCTGCAATTATGAAAGTGGCTTGTCCCCTTGTAGGAACGAAGGCAAACACTAACTCTTAAGACTCAGGGGACGGGTATCGTTAATGACACCTTCATGCCCTCGCCCCCTCTTTTGTAAAGTCACCTCAATTTTTACCCTTTGGTAAGAACTCAAGAGGACTTCTCATTTAGATTAGGCGTTTTAGATTAAAAATAACCAAGACTAATTGCATTCAAATCTAGTATATGTGCATATCATGCTAATACATCTTATGATTTCACTTGCAATTGTCCATTTTACTACTTGTTATTGAATATTTTATGTTGGCAAACATTGTTTCATTTCCCTTTTGCAAATAGAACACTAATTGCTTTTCTTTTTGCAAGATGTATTTATTATCTATATGCTTTGATTTAGGCCTTCCCTATATTCTGAAAGCATTTTATATCTTGTATCAATTATCGTGCTAACATCTTTGTCTCCATTTCAGGATTGCTTTGCTTTCATTTTTGGAAGCATTCTACTTTTGTTTAGAGCAAATGTATCTTTCATTTCTGTTAAGCAAATTATCTTAAGGCACTAGTTTTATGGTTTTATTATGTTAATGATTTTTATTGCTCATATCACATTTGGCTCATAATTCTTAAAAGTAATCCACTTTCAATTTAACATCTCTCCTATAACCTCACACTTCTTTCATCTTAGGTTTCTATATTAGGGACCACCCCCCATAGCTAACCTAGGAGATAACTTAAATGGAGAGAGAGGGGATTTAATGTGACAGCCCCCTCTCTTAGTTCCCTGCCACCAACCACACCTTCTGGGGTTGAAGGCTTTTCTCACTGACTTGTAGGTAGGTATAGGCGGCAAGGTCAATTGGAAAAAATATTGCTTTGATGTCTTACTTCTCATCTCTTATTGTCTACTGTGTATTTTTGTGAATAATATCACTCTAAACAACAATTCCCAATGTTTTTCAAAATGATCTAATTTTAGATGACTCATCAATCCCAATAACCACTCTGTTGAATTTATGTTGTCTTGTAGTTAATCACTTCAATTTTCATTATTTGAACCATCTTGCTGACTACACATGTCCAATTCTAATGTCACTAACCCAAGCATATTGTTGTTATTTGCACACTAGCCATGTCTACTTGATGTAAAATACAAAATTCCAAATTTGTCTCTCAACATTGTCATAAGATCTTGAACACCTATACTAAAATTCTTCCTTCCAACAAAAAATAAATTTTAACTCAGAAGGTCATTGCACCTAGCACATGTTATAGCCTAATAGAACTCTTTTAATATTCAAATATTAACACTGACTATATGACTTGCATGTCTCATTACTATCTAATACCTCTCATGGTCTATTGTGCTTAAAACCTTCCTACTATATTTGTCAAACTACATTTTTTGTTAAAACTACATATGAACATTTATGATTTTTCACATGCAATTCCTAAATCTCCATACTCCACTCCACTGTGAATTACACAATCTAAAACAACCTATCAATGTTTTACAGCAATAAAACACTGCCTTTTGCTGCATACTTGTTGCCCAAACACATCATAATTGAACAAGATTCCAATGCTCTAACACATGATCTCCTAGATAGAAAAACAACACACACTTAAAGTTTTCTCCTTTAGATGTGGTAATGATACCCACACTCAATTAAACTATTTTCACTAGCATCACATTTACATTTTGTCTTGGCCTCTCAAAATCTAAACGCTTTAACATGATAACCTATGTTTTTTCAAAACTTATCAAATTTCTCAAATTCCCAACAACTAGTAACATCTCCTAGTGAATTCTTCACGCATAACGTCTACATTGTTTGTCCAAACTTTTGTTCTTCTAATGCCACATTGTCTCTCTCAACATCTATCAACTCAATGCCTCTCCAACACCTCTAGTAACATGCCTAATCGAATAAGCATCCTTTATATTGATAATGACCAATTGCCACACTATTCTAACGGTGATTATTAATCACTACTTCCCCAAAAACAACTAATATCAACTTACAACCTACTGTAAAATAAACGTCCTACACCCTTGCCACCTTTCTATTGCCCTATTTAGGCTCTCCAATGTTTGATCATTTTACCAATGCGTGCAAACCTTTCAGCATCGACCATTTTCAAATCTTATATAGTTTTCTTATTTTCATGCTACCAATCTGACCCCCATCATTCTCGTTCCTATTGTTGTGAATTCATCTACCTATTTTTTTAATTTTAATCTCATCTCCCTAAGTTTCTAACTCAGACCAATTTAATATAGTTAAAAAAACATTAATTTATTAAATAAAGGCAAATGCCACACTTAACATTTTTTTTACCACAAGGGGCCTTGGTTTTTTGTTCCCTCTATTTTACACTACCTCATTCACACTTGTCAACAAGTGCCACAATTCCTAGCCACACCTAGTTGATATGCTCATGATGATTTGTAATCATCCTTAACCTGACTTACAAATGTGCCACTGTCAAGGGATGTAGCTCCCAAATGCCAATTAACATTGGCTCTAATATGATTGTAATTATACACACAGAGTATAAAGTTGTAGAGAGTAGAAATATATTATTGAATATGAAAAAAGAGATAGAAAACCCACATCACATAACAGATACAAGCACTTGTACAAACAACTAGTATTGTGTTAACACATCACTGAATCTGATTAACACCTTACATGCCTTGCTTAACATTATTTATTAATGTGGCATGACTTTATTCCATAATGTCCTACGTCACTTCCCAATAATGGAACTTTGTTTGGAGTAAAAGCCCTATTTGAAGAAATCTCCTTTTTCACATGTTTAGAGGGAATTCAATTACAAAGCAAATAAACTCTCAAAAGAAATTCTCATTTTGCAGGAAGGTCAACTAATTATGCAAAAGTTCTCTTTGGATAAGATCCAAAAATCACTTTTTTGATGACCTGTTCTTTTTAATTCAGTAGCATGTGCTTAATTTTCCTTAAAATTCAGTCCCTTTCTGATGTATGTTTTCAGATTGTATACTGACCAGTGTGATCCCAGATTAAATTTATGTTGAAAGAAGACTGTTTATGTCCTAGGTCTAGTTTTGAAGCCAATTGGGAAACTTGGAACTGAGCCAAAAGTCTAGTCAAATGCATATGTTGATTTCCCCTCTGAAATATCAAATACGGTTTTTTTTTTCCTTGGGGGAAAAAATCCCCAAGTCACTTTATTATCCAATTCTAACACCTAGTAAACACAACCATTAATTATACTATCACTATCACAGCCCTGATTGACTTGGTCCCACATGTTACAAAGAATGCTTGTCCAAAGCAAGAATTGTAATACAATGCTACATATCTCAGCTGAGAAGAATGAGTGAGAAATAGTTGCTTAGGCTATGATTATATAGACAACACAAGTTCTTTTATATTTTAAAATGAAGCAAATATTATTTTGAAAAAGAAGAAGACAAATAACAGTCACAGTTGTAATATTTAAATTTTAAATCAAATGATAGATAGATAGTTTACCTGAAATATCTAACACTTGATAGAAATTTCAAATTATAGACGATAGTATTCACAATTGTTCAAAAGAAATGCAATCAAAAAACAAATGAATATTTTGAATAACAGAATAGAGGCCAAATAATGGCATTTGCAAAACATTCCCAAAAAGGGTTACAGGAAGGAAATATTGCTCACCGTATGCTCCAGATCATGCTTTGTCACTCTTCCTGTACCAAAAGTACAATAAATATTATGATATGGAAAAATTCAATCTGATCTTAAATGCATGTTTACAATTATTCAAGTCATAGTATGAACTTTAAGCAGATGTGTCCAAGAAATTGAAGTCCCTATCACCAATGTACTCATAATAGAGAGAATATACATGAATAGAAGAGATTATATTACTGCCCAAAAAAGAGCAAAATAAGTCAGTTTAGTCGTAACTACAAGATATCAGAGTGGCAATTCAGAAAATTTCCATGTATATTTAACTTCATATCAGAAATGATACCAAAGTCAAAAACCTACTGTCATGTATTGAATTTACTCAATACAGTTCGTTCAACAAGCAATGCTTCTCACTAACACAGGGCACAAATGAATTCTTCTCAATTTCCCAAGTAAAGCTAAAACATATAATAGTTATATGAATATCCATTAAAAGAAAACAAAAGTATCACATTGTTCAACTCCAAATGCAGTCATAAATCTGAAACAACTGCATCCTCTTGCAAAAGCAATTAATGTCCCTGATTATAAAGAAGTAATATGGCATTTCAATCCTTTTTTTGAAACGCATGCTCTTCAAAAGAATAAAATCATTATGAGGTCAAAGATAAGGGCCCTTGCCTCATTGGCCAACCCAATAATAGATAAAAGTAACAAAACTAAGAGAATTGCTTATAAGACTAGCAAAATTTTCAAAATTAGCCTTTATAGATGAGGTTGGCCATTGAAGGTTCCAAAATCAGTCTCTATACATCAGGCTAACTGAAAAAAAAACATGAACTAAAGACAAATATTGACTACATATTACTATATTAGTAATCAAAATAATTATCATCCTCGTCAACAAAATATAACAAGATGCTTGTTCAGCAGAAGAGGCAATTCTACTAGTACTTCCAGTTCCGCTTGAATCGCCACTAATATCAAGAGCAGCAAGAGAGAGCTCTAAGTGTGATTTTTTTAATGAAATTAGCTTGGGAGTGAAATCAATTTTACAAAAAATGTGTAATTAAGCGTTTTTGGGTCATAAAAGGGACCCATGCCCTTCTTGGCCTCATGCCGAAACAGCATCTTAACTCACCGAAACCCTGCATTTTTCAGCTGAAACGGCCCCAAAATGTTGTTGGATGTACCGTATGGCATTCAGAATCATGAAACACCATACAGTATGGCTGACAGCATTTCAGTGAAGTTTCGGCAGCATTTCAATGCATTTCTGATACTGGCACGCTTCCCAGGAAAGCGTTTCGTACAACATAGGTTTGTAAAGAGAATGATTTGAAGTGCAATATATAGCATGATGTTTATCATGTGATCACTGGATAATTTATGTATGCATGCTGCTTCTCTCCAATGGCTTTGCTTGCATTTATAATAATTATAATTGCACACCAATTTCTCCATTTAGACCAAAACCTGCAGGCTTAAATTCAAGTATGATGTATGATTTCGATTTTCCATGCACTTCTAGAAGTGTCAGACGCCTGCATTTTTTATTTTTTATTGCAGTTGATCTCCTAGCTTCAAGGACAGAAGCTCAAACTCCAAATGCCCTCTTGTGCCCAGATGAAAAATATCAACAAGAACTGCTGATTTAGAAGAAACTGAGGGCTTTATAATGATGTGACCAGGAATGATGCCATAACAACTTCCTTGACTCCAACTTTCCACCGCAGCACCATTTTTTTAGTGTGCCATAACCAGACCGAGGTAAGCATGCCTATAAAGGTCAAACAACCATATGCCAGCTTACGTTATTACCTTACACCTCAAAACAAATTACATCAACCTTTACTAAACTTCAACACAACTAAGCACACTGCACAAACTTCAATAAACTCCAACTATTCATCTGATTAAGCCAGACAATGACTTGTCAAAGTTTAATTTTTGACACAGACTGAACTTGTGAGACTCAGACTCGGCAAAGGCTCCACCAGCTTTGGGCTCAAAAAAAACTCAACAGCTCAGCAAAACTCGGCTCAAGAATCCACAAATAGAAAAAAATCAACATACAGAAAATTTTCTTAAAAAAAATAACATTAATATCTCCAATCCATAAAATCTATAAAACAACAATTTGAGCCAAGTTTGGTGAGTCTTAACCAATTTTGACAAAGCTTTAACCAAGTAACAAGTCTTGGGTGAGTTTGACAAGCTTTGACCACATGGCAAGTCTTGGCCCTTGGGAGAGTTTGATGAGTTTTGACCAAGTGATGAGTCTTAGACAAGTACTTGCCCTAGGCAAGACACAACAAAACTCCTGAAGACTTGCAGGCCTTGCACAAGTCTCACAATACTGATGTAGACTTAACATGATAAGTTGAATAAAAAATAAGCTAGTAACAAATTTAAAACTCTATCTTCTACTTATACTCTTTATGTGACAAATTTAGGAAATAAAATACTTCTCATCCATGAGAAGTATGGAACTGCATAAGAACCACAGCCCACTCGCTACTCATCATCATTCAAGATGGTCCATCTTAGACTTCTAGAAAGTGCCCCTTCAGTGAACTACGTTTGGCAATTCTTTGGGTCTTTTTCTAGTGATAAAAATGTTTGCACATGCCTGCAAAATCACCTCTTTTATTCCATTGAAAAGGAAACCTTGCTCCATTTTGTTGACAAAATGCGTTGACAAAATGCATCACATAATCTTTCTCTGAAATCAATCATCTAGGTTTTCAAAGTAGTCTCACTGCAAATTGGTTGTTTATTAGAACAGTGTCGAAGTTTTGAACTAACTGCAACAGGAATTTCTCCATTAGAGCATCAGAACAACAAAAACTGTTTATTGGAAATGGTAGAATCTTCCACTCATGACATCTTCTGAACAAGAAGAGAATAACGTTGCTCGCAATCATGGGCTTTACACAAGCAATAGTCTTATCAAACAATGGCAAAGAACAAGTACATTTCTTAATGTCTAGCATATCTTGTGGATACATCTAATAATCAATGTTTCTCTCCTCTTTGAAGTGACAACATCACATCTGTAACTCTGTTTTTCACTTGAAGAAAGTTTCTTCAAATGGCCCCATTCAATAACTGAATCATTACAGCACTCTGAAATCTAACATCAAAACTGTGAAATCTCTGCCTTGTGTTTTACTTTTTCACTTCCTTTCATGTCGAAATGGTGAGAATTGATCTTCATCATTCTCTTGTTTCTTTCCATTCAACAATATTTCTCATATACAACGTTGGAAAAGTTGAAAACATGTTCATTGATATTTCAAAAATCAATATATTTGAAAAAAATTGATATCCATAATGACCACAATCACGAAGAGTTGTTGTGTGTTTTTAAAATTTATCCATCCATATATCCTTCCTTGCCCTTGCATCACTGAAAAAATTAATAAAAAAGCCGCCAAACTAGTGAAATCGCGAGTGTTTGAGTTCTCGACAAGAACAATTTTAGTATCTGGGTGAAAAGCTTAGGGAGTGTTTTCAGGTCTCAAGAGCGCACAGCAAGCACTGAGGGAGCACACTTCAAACAAAGCTTTTGAATTTGGCAGGGCGCAAAATTTAATTTGGGGGAGCACACTTCCTAAACAATGTAGGATCAAGTCCAAAGCAAGCATGCACTTCAGTCCTGCTTCTATCTGGTGTTTCAAGATTGGGTGGGAGAGGGAGGGGCATTTCCTTCCAACACTACTTTTGCTTCAAACATAGACTCATATGGACCTAGCGTAAACATCAATGAAAGTTAATATCCATTTTGCACCTGAAAAAAAAGGCTTGCCCATCACTCTGTATACATCATTGTAAACAGTTTGCAAAGGTATTGTCTCACACCATGGCTTTCACTTATCCAACCTCTCTTTATGATGCTTGCCCAAAACATATCCTTCAGGAACAGCATCTTTGTGGACAAGGAAGATAGACATGCACCATTTTCAACCGACTCAGCAACTGCAAAATGCAAAAATCCAAATGCCCATTCACTCATGCCACGGACTACTCGCAGGACCGGTCTTGGCAAAAGGCATAAGAAAGCTGACTAAAATCACTGGAGTGAATTTTGAGAACTCAAAGTTTCTCATGATCTCCGAACATATCCAACTGCAACAAGTTTTAATTTATTCTGACATCCTTAACAATGAACCAATTAGACAAAAACTCTACCTTCTTACCAATTTTGGACATCTAGTAAATAGAGGGAAGATCAGCACTCAAACAGGTAGGATGTTAAACAACTAAATTTTCAACAATGACATTACTAGTACCACAAACAAGGAACGTAATGGATGTTAAACATCATTCACAACTACATTTTCAACAATGACATTACTAGTATTACACACAGGGAATGCAATGCCATCTCCAATATACCCAGAATCCACAATCCATTTAGCACTTAAAGAAGCATGAGCATGCAAAGATTCAAAATTCATGAATCCACAGGCAATACCTTGTTGCTGAATTGACACAGAAAGCTTCTTTGTTTGCTTCCTAAGATCCTACTAGCAGAGTAAAATACTTGTATTGTAAATGCCCCAGCTTTCCACAGTAATCACACAGCTTCTTATACTACCTTTTTTTCCCTTCTGCTTCTAATTCTGTTGTAAATGCAAGGGGTAAGTCCTTTTCTGAGACTACAGGAGCGCTTTGAGGAATCACACCTCTGCTTTCTCTTCCCTTTGGAAAAATGAGCAGTAAGATCTAAAAGCTTCCATTAGAAAAAGGAACTGTCATTTTGGAACCAAGCTACAAAGATCTAATAGCTTCCCTTCATCCTCAATTAAAGAATTGCAATATGGAATAAAATGCAGCTCAGTGTTGCAGGACCTGTCACCCTCCCCTGATCGAATACCAGAACCATAAACCATGCAGAAATGTTGCCAAAGTGTCCCCGGAACCATGCTTCCAAAAAACAGAACCATGCTTCGGCCTTGATTTGCCTGTTTCCTTGATATTTGGAACCACCGCATGCCGAACCACGCTCACATCACGCTTCCTAGACACTCCCTGGGTGCTCCCTGGACCCACGCTAGGCAATCCCTAGATGCTTCCTAGATGCTTTGTAATGGTAATGTTAAATTCTTTAAGTAAAAGGATAAAAAGGAAAGATAAAGGAAATGTAAAAGAAAGGATAAAAAGGAAAGGTAAAGAATCATAGAATGTAAAAGAAATATAAACAAAATGTAAATTTTTTACTTAAAATTTTTAACATTACCATTATTTGTTTCAGAACATTTGAGACTGGTTCCAAACTCATCAATTCATATTGCATTCAAAAATTCAGCAAACTTAATAGTTTTCACAATTTCAAGATCAATGGGATTGCAACATTTCATCGGATTATATCTCATATGAGGGTAAGTGACAGTCATTTAATCAAGAGAACCAAGCCCTATATGCACCCCAATTTTGGTGGTGTTGATTGTTTAACTCCTTTGTCATGACCTTAGCAAAAATGTACCCTTCACTAGAACCAAAATCATTGATCAGGCATGTTAAGCTTTTTCTACCATATTTTAAGGCCTGGATTAGGCAGTTTGATCAAAATTGGGTGGTGTAAACTGTTGTCTATAGAGAAACGAGGTAGGGACAAAGGCCAGACAACTACAAGAGGAGAAAAATGGAGAATGATACTAGTGATGAGGAACTCAACATCAGTGATGGTGGAACATTGTTTGTCAAGCAGTGGTGGAACAAGCATGGTGGTGCAACCCCAAAGCTACAACATTTGGCAACCTGGGTGCTTTCATAATTGGTGAACACTTAGCAACTAGCTCAGTTTATTGTTTTGGCCGTTTTGGTCTTCATATTTCAGTTTGTAGATGGCCTCTTTTGTAAACATAACTATTTGGTCATTTTATTGATGACTGTTGCTAGATAACCTATTTCATTCCATAAGTTAATGATCAACTTTCTATTATGTGACTTAAAAAATTGTATGTTTGTTTGGAATTGATAGAATCTAGATTCTAGATAGTTGATGCTCAAATAATTAATCATTAATGTACTACCTATGTCATTAATCATTAATGTACACAAGGTGCAGGGATCCTGTGAGAGCAACAACAAAACGCTCTTTGTTACTTGGAACAATCCCACTCCCATCCTTTCCCTCACTCTAGAGAAAAAACAAGTCAAAATTTTATTGATTTTACAACAGAAAATAAACAATCCCCATTCAAACAAATACCAGATACAGAACTCAAAACCTGAAAAGATTTGACAGACGAGACAGCTGGGAAAACACAGCCTCTGCTGTAGGAACATGCCACTCACAGAATAAAAAAACACTACCCAGTAATAACCATGCTGATTAAAAATTACACATTCCCTACTGCTATATTCACAGATTTGTATTAAGTAAGGGCTCAGAGTTGGTCCCGGCTTCTTAAAATTGGCTGCGATTTCTGGCTGTAAACAAGACAGCAGCAGTTGATGGCTGCATGTGTATTGAAAATTTAAAAAGTAAACCAAGCACTAAAGCAGACAGACCCTCAAACAAGGAGGATCTAATTGAACAGACTGCTGCAATCCACAAAATTCTGCATAAAACAGGGAATATCTTAAACAGATTGTTACAACCCAGAAAATTCATGAAAAAAGGCAGATGTGGAAAAATAGATTGCTGCAGCACAGAACCCATAAAACCAGTTCTGGACAGAAGGTTCAAGGTGCCCTTTGGAGCCCTTACCTTGAACTAACCCAGAAAAAGAAAATACCAGCATTGCAAAGATCTGAAATATGTGCATAGAAGCCCAAGGGGTTAGCTCAACTGGTTGTCTCTAGTGCCGTTGGGCACTTGGCTAGTTCCATACCAGCAGGTGCCAAATCAAACTGCTGCAATCAGGTTTTCCCACTAGGTTTTCCTTAGCAAAAGGAAATATGGGCATAAAAGTTTCCTTATGGAAAGAACTGTGGTTGCTAAAAGGTTTAACCTGACCTCAAAGAACACAGTACCAATCTTAGAATGGAAGTCTCCTTTTGCATATCGGTTCTCCAGGAGATCAACAATGCTTCACGACTTCATCAGAAGATGAAGGCAATTAAACCCCACAGCAAGCTTGAGTGCAAGCAGTCAAGGCTCAGAAGACTCAATCCCTCAGTGCTGATACTATGTTTTTGTGCCTTATTAAAGCCTCACTATTGCCATGAATTCCTTACATCATTTTGCTGACTTTAGCTGTGGATAAAATTACATATGGATTAAGATTTCTCGTTGTATAATGGCTTGTAACTTTTATAATTCGCATCACGCAAGATTAACAGAAAAGATGAATCTACTGTAACATGTACTAGTGTATTTTTGTCACAATGTTAGCTATTAAAATGCTATATTCAGGGCAATCATTTTCTTGAAGCAACATGAAAACCTCTGAAATAATGTCCTTGTCAGTTGTCAGCTAACAATCTTTAAGTTTGCATATCTTCTATGGATAATGTTAGGTCACCATTGATAGATACCAGTATGCATGCTATGATAATGTGTAGAATAGAAGGGTCTCAAATGAATATGCAACTTCACGCACAGGCTGTTGGGAGAGGATATACCTTTGGAATCATAAACGTTAATTGTAAACTACATCTATATTTCAACTGGAACCCTTAATCAGTACAATATAAGGTATTCTAAGTAGAATTGGCAGCTAACGAGAGTTAAGGAATCAAATGAACAATGAAAAGCATCAAGTGAGGGTAATCGATGCAAAATATAGAGTATGTATTGCTTTTGACGTATAACATGACATTCTAATACTAGGTACACTAGCACTGGCAACTGCAATAGTTCTATCACATTTGGCATCCAATTTCTATTTCGTATTCACATGACACGTTATTCTCCTTAAAAGAAGATCACAAGAAACATTATAGTTTTTTCCAATGACAACACGACTTGTCTAAACATACAGCAATGTCAACCCAGCCTGAAATTTCTATATTTTCATTTTGTTTCTCTCTTTTTCTCCATTACAAGAGTGCTCTTGTAAAAAGCCAGAAGGAAAGTGTAATGCTCTCCACTGAACAAAGCTTTCAAATGAATCTGTATTTTTGCATTCAAATTACAAAAATAAGGGGTTTACTTGATACCAACAAGGGGTTTGCTTGATATCATCAGCAAATGGAGTCGCAAATGGATCTGTTACTGTCAGTTTATTCACGCCTTGGAAGTCAATGCAAATTCTCAGCTTTTTAAAGGTTTTAGTACAAAATACGCAGAAAATTTCACCGCATCTATTTAAAGATCAAGTCTCATCTTTTGCTAATATATGTGTATTTTCTTCAAATAGAGAAACAAGAGAATTATTCAAAAACACAATGGATCTAAAAATTTGACCTTTACTCAAAGCGCCATAAGTCTCTTCAACAACCACGCGCGAAGCACCCACCTGACAAATGCATGAACTGCCAAATTATTTTTGCAAACACTTTCATATTACCTATGGTTCTGTTAAATGCTCATTATGATTAATTCCGTGCCAACAAGAGAATAAAACATTCACAAAGACATCCATACAAAAGCAAAATACACATTTCCTCTTAAACAGACTCAAATATTTCCTATAACTTATCCCATGCAAGTGAAGGTGAATACAGTTCCAATTTTGAGAAACCCGTCAAGTGTTCGATTGAGCAAGGGATTGCCCATGTCAATCATCACACCCACAGTAGGCGAATGAACATTAGCGGAAATTCTTCCATGAGGCATTTTGTCAGGTGCTCTGCCAGCACAGAAAAACAAAGGACCAGTAGATCAGCTTTCCTAAAATGAATCTTCGGAACAGAGACAATAATCTACTACTTCTCTGTGAAATATAACAACAAATTAAACCGAACCATTAGCTAAAATGGAAACAAATTACACAGCTTGCATTAGATGCCTATTTGACAGTAACAAACACTACCATATTTCAGGGGATAGTGGCAAACATCCCCTACATACCCTGTGATAGTTGGATAATTTGGTTTATCAGAATACATTACAATGGGGAAAGAATTAGGGGCGCAATCACTGAAACATTTCGTGGCAGGGAGCTCCACGGAACCAAAGACAGTCCCATCCGCCCTCATTCGAGGCTCGTGCCAGCTTGGTGAACTAGACAACAGCAAGAACGGAACCCAGGTGGTGGATGTACCCACACTCGCCTCACCAGTTAACTACGCCCTCGCTGGAGCTATGGATTTGTATCGTAGCAGTACAACAAGCACGGACTGGATATCCCAACCCCTAAAACTGCTACAACCTTGAGCATCCCCATTCCTGTAAACTCTGGTAGCTATGTTCCTTACCAATGTTCTGCACACACATTATATGGGAACTGATCCTAATGGCTAGTCGGTGCAATATGTGAAGTACAGATTGCGGGTTCAAACCCCTTGAAGTGACTCAATGCATTCCAACATACTAAACCCAGCAACAAACATCATTTCAAACTTATTGGAAATGAAGGCGGGCTCGATCGCATGCGGATCTCACTCAATCAGCAAACCCTCCTCTCAGGCATGACACCTTCAAAATACAACTATGAGAAATACAATCGACTATTTCTAAAAGTACCAGATGGGCACAGGCTGATTTTAACCTTAGCTAAGCAGATCGAGTATTTTATCGCATGCTGGGCACAGCTACACCTTCACCGAATTAGTGAAAATAGAAGTGGGTTTCGAACATGCGACCAAAATAAACACAACTCTGCAAATTCATAGCATATTTCAAGCACATTCGCTGACAATTTGACAAGGTAAAGCCCACTCCATACCAAACAATGCTAAGCCTTTCAAATTTGAATATATGAAAACAATATCAAGTCTTTCGAATATAAATATATGAAATATAAATAAAAAAATCGTTCATACCCCGAAGTGCAGTAATTCGGAAGTACGAAGACCTGCAAAACTGTAAGGAGATCCTCAATGAGTTTCTCAGAGTAGCAAAGCACAAGCGAGTGCTTGGGCTAAGAAAATGTAAGACGAGTTCTTCGCCTGACACAAGCTTCACCTTATATTTTTTTCTCACATCCCATGAAAAAATGAGAGATCTTTATTTTGTGATGTGTATAAAAAACAAAAAAGAGAATTCTTCTTTGTGAATGTGAGGAAGGCACGTGACATAATCGTACTAAAGGATATTGAGAACCGGGAAGGTGAACATTGTCGGTGGAGACGAGAGCTTAAACAACCCCAATTTTTGCGATCCTATCGAACAGGTGTCCATATTTATGTTGTGCATAGTGTTAAGGTGAACGAAATCTTGATGGGATTTGCAATTATTATTGCAGATCGTTCTGGACTTCCAGGGGGCATTCAGAAGAGTTAAAATTTACTGTGTGCTGTTTTGGCAAATGATATGTATGATTAGTTTTTTTTATCCTTTTATTTTTTTCTCATTTTTGTTATTTTTTTTCCTTTCCGGGAATATAGTCCGATTATTATTACAATTTTATTTTTAAAATGTGGTTTCCTTTTATACCGATTTTTTATTCTGAAATTTGCATAGATGTAGTAAGGGTTATTTATGAAACAAAGGGTAATTGATTATTTTAAAAAAGGATATAGGTTAACTTTAGATTGAATATAGAAGGAATTATACATATTTTTAATATTATATCGTAAAATGCATCTCTCAACTTAAAAATGTTGTTTTTTATTCTGAAATCTGTATAGGTATAGTAAGGGTTATTTATAAAATATAAAACAAGAGGTTAATTGATTATTTTAAAAAAGGATGTAGGTTAACTTTAGATTGAATACAGAAAGAATTATACAGATACTACATTGTAAAATGCATCTCTCAACTTAATGACTTTGAAACGTCATTTATAAAATGATAATGATTATATTTATATTTATATTTATAGATGATGTCTTGAAGATATTATGCTTACACATTTTATAGTGTAGTAGATGTATAATTTTTTTTTATTCAATTTTGATTAATATATATATATATATAAGTGTTACTTTAAAGTATTATAAAACATAAATAATCTCATTTTTACTCTCAGCTAATAGTTGATATTATAATTTATTATAAAAAAAGATGTGGTAAAATATTTCTCTCACGTGCATAAATAAATTATTTTGTGATCATATAATATAAATAATTTTTGTATCAATTTTTAAAAAATATAAAG
Organism: Pinus taeda; assembly: GCA_000404065.3. NCBI lineage: Eukaryota > Viridiplantae > Streptophyta > Pinopsida > Pinales > Pinaceae > Pinus > Pinus taeda. The sequence goes on from APFE031175204.1 coordinate 242,453, forward strand.
TAATTTAAAGTAAAAATATTTTCACTAAGAAAATATATAATTCTTATAGTTTCCTTTTTCTTTTCTTTTCTTTTTTGTGTTTAAGTTGTATTGTCTCAAAATATCATGCAGAATATATACATCCAACAAGTAGCATCATCAAACATGTTACCATATATTTTTGACCACCTATTAATTGAGTAATTTATTCGAAATTCTAAAAGTTTCAATAGTTCTAACATAACTAAAGTGTCCATGACTGTGTTGTAATGCCAAAAACTGAAAACAGGCATTTAGACTCAATAATATGAGGAAGTGATAGGAGTCGAATCTCTAGCGTTGTGTTGTAGCGGCTACAACACCCGCCAAAATTTTGGCCTGCATCTAGTTTCGAAGGCTCCTTTGAGAGTTTTACTTGATGTTTGCAAGCACTCGGGTTCACCCCATGAGCTCGTGTGAGTCTTTACACCCACCTTGCTTGATCGTTCAATAGACAGTGTTTGTATATTGGTATCAATGTCTCGCTTGCGACCATGTTTTGGTCATGCACAAGGTCTTCACTTTGTGTGTACGTGTTGTGTTTGCCAGGTAAACATCTGGCGCATTCACACATGGAGTTGTATGCAATGTCACGCAAGCGTCGTCGCGTTCGTCCAACAATTGATCACAAGCATTGCGCTTGTCGCTCGCACCGTCAGTCAGTCATGTTGAGCATGTGTGTCTTGATGTTTTGAGACTTCTTATCATCAAGTCATGTGAGTGTGTGTTTGCAAGGTCACGTATGCACCATTTCACTCGTTCACACACTTAGTCATTTTTGCTAAAATTCTGAAGACTAGATCACCCTCTCACAGTCAGACCATCACCTTGTCATCAACTTGATCGACTGTCACCAGAACAGCACAGAAGTACCCAGCAAGCCATTTCAAGTTGCACTGCCTACAAGCTCATCAATTAACCCTCCTGCTGATAAACCAAAAAGTTTGACCAGGCGATCAGCCCGGGACTAACTCCCCTCAAAAATTGCGCAAAGGCTGCAAACCATGCCCGCTCCGCTGACTAAGAAAATGGTGTAAACAAGTCGAACAGACACCCAATGTCGTCCCTGTCTCCCTCAGAAAATTGAGCAGTTTTTCCAGCGAGTCACCAATTAGTCGGCCGACTACTCACCTAGAAATTTGCACAGATTTCATGGGCAACTGCGCAATTTTTCCCACCAACAACCCACTGCCAGCTCCCTCCAAGGACTGCGCAATTTTTGCTACCGGCTCCCTCCAAGAACTACGTAGTTTTTGTTGCCAAGCTCCCGCTACCCGCTCACTCCAGAAATTACGCAGATCCTGCCTGCCCAGTCCTCCTACAACCCACACTGCTTCTCCCAAAAATTGTGCAGATTTGTCCTCCAGTCAAGCAATATCCCGCGGATAGTCACTGCCAATCCAGAATGCCTATTTGCACAGCTATCATTAGCAGTGCCCGGAGCCACATCCCAGCTCGAAACTTGCCTCGCACAGTTTCATAACCTTATCCTCTCTCCCAGTCACCTACATCTGAAAACGATCATGCATCATGGTAGACTAGGAGGTTTATGGATTTGATGTCGTCTCGTCATGAGTGACGGCAGATATAGGTACATGCATAGACATGACGCGACGACAGATGGGATGAACAAGGAGAGTACATGCAAAAGGACGTGTTTGCAAACGAATGAACAAACGATCCATGCAAGGATATGTGTTTGCAAACGGACGACCATGCGAAGATGTGTTCACGGACAGACAAACAAACGAACAGGTGAAGGTGTGTTCACGAATGGACACATGGACAAACATGTGAAGATGTGTTCACTGATGGATGAACGAACATGCAATTTTCGCGAACATACGAACATGTCAAGCATGCCAAAGTACAAGCAAGGAACAAGGAACAATGTGCGAATGCAACATCAAGTGAATCGAATGACCATCGAAGACTCCACACACCTTGCCATGTGGAGGTGAAGTTGTGACACATCAAGAGGATATCTATCGCTCAGCAGCACTACAACTCGACACGCACACTAGCAACAGCACGAACATATTAGAACTGTCATGTTGAGTCATTTCATGAGTCATGTCGGCCACATCACTACTGTGGGCCATATTGTGTTAATCAATGTAATGTAATGTGGAAGTCCAAGGGACCCACTTGTAATCTGAAGAGTCATGTAAAGTTGAAAAGTCATGAAAGTCAAACAGTCATGAGGGAAGTTGAATAGTCACAAGGGTCAATTTTACCCTTGGCTTTAAATAGCCCTCATTTGTACATGCAAAGGACTTTTCACCTTGTCTCCTCCCACATAGCCTTGAGAGTTTGTACTATTTTCTTTGAGGAGTGAGTGATGGCTCAAATGCCCCACCTACGGGGTTAGTGATGTATGGTGTATCGATGTGTCTTGGAACTTTAGCTTAATTCAGAAGCATGTTAACAGGCCAACACGTTTTCACGCATGTGTTATAATTGTTTGTGAGATTCATCTTGAACACTTGCAATACATGTTACTTTAACCTGTGTTAAACACTTGAACTCATTCAGTTGTTCTAATACATATATTAATGAAAATGTGTTGTATAAGTTGTTAACAATGTCCTGCCCATGTTGGTTACCTCCCTGGACATCAGACAGAACCTTTCACGTAAACTTGCTATAACGACCATCTCACTCACGCGAATTGCTCACTAAATGTTGTATGTGCTATCTTCCCTTGTGTGTTGTGACTATCACATCCATGTGGATTACTCCTCCGGAAGTTGCACACGTCATGTTGTGTTGTGTGTTTCTAAAAAAGTTGGGGCTTCCTCCCAACCAACTTGAGACTCACTCCCACCCTCTCTCTCTGTGATGAAAGAACCTCAATACAAGTAGCACTAGCACTCACCAGGCTCGTGAACCTCATTGTTCGAAGATAAAGTAGACCACTCTCACGTGCTGACAAGCAAGAGCTAAGGCATATCTTTAAGATAATGGCAACCCGACCATTGTACCAGATGGGACTCCTACACCAAATGGTGTGAGGTCTAGTTGGGACTTCATACCAGGGAGATCCCCTAAAGTTGGCGAGTCTACCACCGTCAACATTTTGGCGCTAGAAGGAGGTCCAGATGACAAGTTGAGCCCCTACATTTGGGTTGAACCTCTTACCCAATGCATCATACACAATTCGTTCTCCTGGGGTGTTTCTCTCATTTCTCCCTTGTTGTGGAGGTAAATCCCCTATGCGGATAGAGGCGATCCCTACTAGCCCAAATGGGGTCTAGCAACAATCAAACAACGCTAACAGGCAGGTTCCTAATTGCAAATTAAAGACCGATGATGAGGGCTTACCTGGATTCCAACGCTAGTACTTGTAGAAGAGTCGTCGCTCCCGTTCCTTTCCTTCGGCTGGTCACAATCCCCACGATCCCCATGAACGGACACCTGCACATGCAAAGAACGACACAAACACAAGCATAAAATCCAATAGATGCAACTATATATCAGTCAAAAAGGATATAACTCAATCATCATTACAAAGACAATAAGAGTGGAACCATAATGATAGTCGTCTATTATTGATAAACAAAGAAGAATACAACCATAGTTCTGACGTCAAATCCTCCTTTGGCTGGGTGATCAGCAACACATGCCTTGCAAAGCTTGTTGGGAATGGGGAAAAAGCCTCTCTCTCCTTGGTTACTTGGACAAGAATCTCCTCACTTTAGATTTAGCCTTATGGGAATGAAGAAGGCTTCTTGCAGCATGAACTTAGTAATTCTCAGACTTTGGGACTTAGAATTTGGAACTAGAACTAGCTTGTCAAAGGAAAAAGGGCAAGCTTTTATAGATAGAGGAGAAGGAGTTAGGATTTCCACAATATTCATGGGGTTGGCTTTATCACTAAGAATCTTCCATGAGAAGGTGGCAAACAACTTCCCTTCTATGGAGATTCAAAGCCAAACTGAACCAACTCAAGATGGAATCAATTCATGAATGGGTTAGGAAGAACCTTCTTAAGTTTTTTTGCTAAAAACTTTACCCAACTGGGCTGGCGCGAGTGTGATTCTGAGACAGAGCGCCATCTGGCGCACCCTTTTTGGAGGATTTCCCAAATTGGCGCGAGTGCTACACTGTGAAACCGCGCCAATGGAAAAAGGGCTATTTTTATGGGTATTTTGCAGAAGGTGTCTTCAGGGCATATGAAGTTCATACTCAAGGGGATACAATGCAAGTGTTTCGAGGTTATGTCACTTCTCAAAGGTCCCGGAATGAGTCCTCCAAGGTGCGTGAGAAGGGGTAACAGGGACGGTGACAAATTGTTGTGTAACATCCCTTAATCAACTATCAATCCCCAATGAGCTTCTCGATCACTTGTCCTTGTTAAAGTTTGATAGTGAGGACAAAACATTCGTAACCGAGCACATTTTTTATTTTCTTCATTTCTGCGAATCTCATGAAATCGATAGTGATGATATTGTTTGCGTACTCTTCTTCCTCACCCTTGAAGGTCGTGCTAATCAGTGGTTTCATACCCTGCCACCTGCTTCTGTCCATTCCCTTCTCACTTTCCTTAAGGAGCTCCATCAAGCCTTTGATGAGTGTGACCACTAAGATGTCTATGAAAGAATCTCTCATTTAAGAATGAAGCCTAACGAATTAGTTGAGGACTTTGCTACCTGCTTCCTTCACCTCTGTCACGAAATCCTTGAACGGTTCGAGGACCTTGACTTCCTGAGCCAAGAGCTGAAATGCTTAGTTCATGTCTCCCGAAACAGTGAACCTCCTGATTCCCCTTCTTCCTCGACTCTTGCGGACCATGAGACACCTCATGTCTCGAAGAGGGTGCCCCCTCGTAGCGACCGCAAAGCTAAGAAGTCTGCACAGCGAGTACCCCCTCACAACAGTTGTAAAGTTGAGAAATTTGTGCAGCATGCGCCCCCTCGCAGCGGTTACAAAGTTGAAAAATCTGCGCAACATGTTCCCAACCCATCTGCTCGATTATCTCCCACCCCAACGAAGGAAATTCCAGAATGGTTAAGAAAGCCTATGGCAAAAACTCATCCCTTCATTCCGCAAGAGGACATCATAGTTCATAACCCAAGTCTTGAGTCTAATCTGCATCTCTGCAATCCTCCATCATCTACAAGCCATGACTCCTTGCACCATGACTCACTTGAGTGATCTACTTCACAAGCTAGCTGCGTAAACTCTCTTGATTCTGGAGCTGCTGGCTCAAGTTGCAGTGATGTGTAAGGCAGTGCCATCATACAAGCGAAGGAGCAGGACCGTGAAGACACAATCAATTCCTCTCAAAACATTGAGCTTCCATTCTTGACCAATTCTCGATCTGCAAATCTTCGTGAAACATCATGCACAATCAATTCTTTTGATCAACCTCCAGTCTTGGGTTGTCATCTCCCCCACGCTTCTGTATGTTGTGATAAACGCCTAAGCACATCATATGATCTACTCTCATCTCATGTACACTCTAACTCAGATCTGGAATGCGCACCGGTTAAAGTAGACATCCATATTGAAGCTTCCTTTGCACCTCACTAACCTGTGTGTCCTATCATTCACAGTGCATCAACATGCGTCAGAGATACTCCATGTTCTCTTGATTCTTCATCTTATGACTTATCCCCTCGATCGACACAAGGCAATGAGGTTTTCCATGATGAAAATAGTCTCAACACATAGGACTCTTCCCACTTGTCATCATCTTATGTGTTGCATGAAGATAGCTTGTCAAGTCAGCTCGCTGAAAATTTTAATGAAGCCTGTGATAGAGATGGTTGTCATCCTAAGAGAAGTTTTGAAATTAATAACAACATCCATCCTCAAGCCATGCATGATCTGGTTCACATCTCAAAATGAAAATTTTCAATTTTGGAAAGTTCCAGGACGTGCCAAGGTGTCGAGGCACTTCAACATCCATTGATGGTTATGTAAGGACCTCATGACTCTGGTAAGCCCGTCAAACCAAATCAGATCTCGTTTCTCACACACAATCCGTTTATCTGCATGGTTGCACTCGACGTGGATCCCCGTGTAAAGAATCTTTACTATTCTGGGTGTGATATTTCAAAATATCAGATTTTCGCTAATGATCGAATCCATGAGTTTGTTACAGCATGTTTGTCTTCATGCACCTCTCTTACATCCAATTCGGGTTGGGAGTGTTTGTCCCTCATGTAATCATGGGACAACAAAGTTAATCATCTCAAAGACTATCTTTATTCGGAATCATACTTATCGGATGTTCTCTCTCGTAATCAACTCCTTGGTATTTTTTGCAAATTTTGCATGTCAACTCTACCCACTCATCACACCAGCAATCTCCCTGTGTGATGACGAGTGAACAACCTATTGTGTGAATCAAGTTACTCTCATTTCACCACACCCCAATTGGTTTCACACATTCATAGTGCTGGCATCCTTTCTACATCTATGTGATGACCATGACGCCTGCGCACTTTTTCACCAATTGCAAGTGGGTGTTCTATCATGTCTGGCTCACAATGAACTTGGTTCCCTCATTCAAAGCGTTCACACGATTGTTCAAAAATTTTCTTTGTTCATGTCAAACTGGGAATCTGGCATCTCGACCGACTAGTTTAATTTTTCTTCTATATTGGGTGGTTTTCATGCAGTTTATCATTTTCCCAACATTACATCCAATGACAATCACTTCGCACACTATGATATTCACGATGTAACATCTTTATTCTTAAACTTCTGTCAAGTAAGTGAGGCACTTTGACCTGCGCTGATGGCTATGGCAGGCCCTCACTGTCTTGACATGACTGACGAGAATGACCAGATCTATCTATTTGTATCAGATTCCCATCATGATCCCCTCTCTCGAATCAAGAATCCATCTTCTCAAAGATCACGAATATTTCAAAGCAACCATCACGAATTTTATGATCCAATCGTTGAATGGTTGGAACAATCTTACTTGGCGAGTTGTGTTGTAGGTAACAAGCTTCAGTCCTTCCTCGCACTCGCTAAGAAACTTGGTGCAGAACAACACACACTCGCAAGAGGCCTCCGAGGTTTGTTGAAAAATGGTAGTCACGGAATAGGTAAGCATGTGTGTTGGGTGGTTGTGACACATTCTTCCACCCACAGGTTAGACCTTTTCTCTCGTGTGCAAGTTTGTCAAGTTTTTGCATTTTTTGTTGCACTCTGTTTTTTATATGTTTTAATCGCTTGTATATTTGTGATTGTAGGTTGGGTACACCTACGGTGGCTTCACTAGAAATTTCATTCAACGTAACCCCGACCACTTAGCCTAGGAGTAGGAGTAGTGTTTTCTTTCTCGCTTGTCTTTTCTTTTGGGTTTGCATGTTTGTTTGTTTGCTAACTTGGTTTAGTTTGTTTGCTTGTTTGCTTTGCTTGCTTGTTGTTGTGTTGGTTTTGCTTACTATTTCTGTTTCGTTTTATTTTGTTTGATTGATAGCTTGATATTTTTGTTTTCCAGAAATAAGTGCTGCCATCTACTGAGTTCTGTCTTTTGAATGAGTATGTGGCTGAAATCTAAGACACTTGTGACGCTGCAGCACTTGGCCAGTCTTGTGTTCATCTTCTCAGTGCTTGGTTATAACCTTTGGCCAATGAAGTCTTAATGGAAAATAGAGCCATCTACAAGGGAATCTTTGGTCCAAGCATGAACCTATGTCCACTCTAGGAAGCCCCATGCTTGTACTCAGCCTTCTGCTTTGTGTGTTCAAGCTTATCCATCTAGTAGAAACAAAGAAGGGGAAAATCTAAATGAGCAAACTTGTGTTAGAGGTCTCACATGCTTCTCTGAAGAAACAACCTCTTCTGCTCTCAATAAGTTGGGATCCCTCTTCTGCCCCAAAAATAAATAAGTGTCTATGCACAGTCCTCTTAAAAAATACAAAGGCAAAAGAAGAGAAAGTCTTCCTGTGCAGAGAGGTGAAGCATGCAACTCCACCAGGGTAATGACCAGGTTCGTTGGCAGTGGAGACATGTGTGTGTTCCTGCGTGACTCCGTCGGGGTACTGTTTAGGCCTGCTAGCAATGGAGCAACACCAGAGATGAAAATTTATACTTTGAAAATTTTCGACTCACGAGCAAAACTACCCTTCCCGATTTCGAAACATTGTGATCAAGCTGAAACTTTTGTTATGTTTGACTGAGTTGGCAAAAGGTGAACCATGTCTATCCATGGGGTAAATGGGGAAGCTGAAGTAACCCACAGAACGATTCAATACTTCCCAAAAGACCAAGGACCTGTGTTGTCAATGAACCAAAACAGAGAAGCTAGAGTTCTACCAGTGTGTCGCCAAGTGTTGTAGTAGCTGCAACACCCTCCAAAATTTTGGCCCGCATCCAATTTAGGAGCCTCCTTTGAGAGTTTTACTTGATGTTTGCACGCACTCGGGTTCACCCCGTGAACTTGTGTGAGTCTTTGCACCCACCTTGCTTGATCGTTCAACGAACAACTTTTGAATGTTGGTATCAATGTCTCACTTGTGACCATGTTTTGGTCGTGCACAAGGTCTTCACTTCGTGTGTACGTGTTGTGTTTGCTAGGTAAACATCTGTTGCATTCACACATGGAGTCGTATGCACTGTCGTGCAAGATTTTTCACAGCCGTCCAATGATCGATCACAAGCATTGCGCTTGTCGCTCGCACTGTCGGTTGGTCATGTTCAACATGTGTGTCTTGATGTTTAGAGGCGTATAGTCATCAAGTCATGTGAGTGTGTGTTTACAAGGTCGTGTATGCACCATTTCACTCACTCACACACTTAGTCATTTTTGCTTAAATTCTAATGACTAGATCACCCTCTTAGAGCCGAACCATCACCTAGTCATCGACTTGATTGACTATCGCCAGAGCAATGTAGAAGCACCCAGCAAGCCATTTCAAGTTGTGTTTCCAGCAAGCTCATCAATCAACCCTCCTGTTGGTAAACCAGAGAGTTTGACCAGGCAGTTAGCCCAAGACCCTAAAAAATTGCATAGAGGTTGCGGACCATGCCCGCTTCGCTAACTAAGAAAATTGTGCAGACAGGCCGAACGGACACCCAGTGCCTGTCCCTGTATCCCTTAGAAAATTGCACAATTTTCCCAGCTAGTCAATAGGTCAGCTGCTCACCCGGAAAACTACGCAAATTTCAAGGGCAAGCCCTCTACAGCCCAACAGTCCGCTCAGCTCAGAAACTACGCAGAGGTGGTCAGTAGGTTAGCCTCCCAGCAACTGCGCAATTTTTCCCGCCAGCAGCCCGCTGCAAGCTCCCTCGAGGAACTGCGCAGTTTTTGTTGCCAAGCTCCCACTACCATCTCCTTCCAAGAACTGCACATTTTTTTCTACCAAGCTCTCGATGCCTGCTCACTCAAGAAATTGCGTAGATCTTGCATGTCGAGTCTTCCTGCAGCCTGCAACAATGTAAACTTTGAAACAGGAACTGATATTGTTACCCGTTTCGTAGAGATAGCAAAAAAGTTACCTGGTTTTGAAAAGGGGTGATGCAGAACACACATGTTTTTTTTTAGAGCATAGTTTTTGGCACTTTAATTTTTTTATGTACATTACGTTTTAGAATGGTAGTGATTTTCATGCTGATTTAAAAAAGTGGGTGTTCTGCATCATACCCTTTTTTTAAAAGACCTATTTTTTGACTTTAAAATTTCTAATGTATGAAATGTAAATAATTATTTTGTAAATTTAATAATTTTTGAAATGGTCGTTTTCTTCATATTTTCTTGTTTTTTATTTTAATTTTAATTTTTTTGTACTGAGGTTTTTTATTGTTTTGCATTTTTAAATTAGAAGGTCGATATTTTGAATTTTTGATATTCTACATATTTATACATCCTTAATTAATTTTTCAATCCGCATGAAATAATTGTTTCTAAAAAACAATATTTTTTAACAATGGACATAAAAATAACCATTTTTAACATAAAAATAACTAAAAAACTACACATTTTAATAACTTTTTGCTAGAATTGACATGTCAAAATCACAATTTTTATACGGAAATTTTAACTAAAAATGGTTAAATAATAGTTATAATGATTAACTTAAAAATTAATGTGAAAATTACATATTTCAAATATTGAACGCATAACAACCTTAATTGAGTGTTTATTCTTCTCATAAAATGTCAAAGTCAAAACATTGCAAAGCTTGATTTCCAAGCATAACTTAAATTTAATCAACAATGTCATGTAATCCAAACTCTTCGTCCTCTAGAGTTTCATCATTGTCTTCTTCCACAATATTTTCTACTTTCTTTTGCTCATTTTCCTCTTCTAATGGGTCTTTGATGTCTGCGAATCTCCCAATGTATGTCTTTCCAAACATTCCATGTAATGGTGGTTGGGGTTCCTTTGCCTTTTTTGGCACACGTGATTCACTAAAGTCCCCTTTCTTCAACCCAATTTCTTGCATTGCATCTGGAAGAAATTGAAGAGCATTAATTCTTTGTTGAATGAAATTGCGTTGTATTGGATCTTTTTCAATTGCAATGCATTTTCTTCCTTTTTAAAGGCAACATGCTAGTGTTGTACCTAATTATCAAGCACAAAAGAAATAATGAAGTAAATTAGTACAATGACATATAAATTAATAAATAACATATTGAAATTCAATTCCATATAATAAAACTTACATGAGCCAGAAAATAGATCCAAAACCCAATCTCCTTCATTTGACTGCCGCAAAGACATGGCTAAATCGAGCTCCTAAATAATATTGGGTTACATTGTTTAAGTGCTCAAACAGCTTGATCGAGCGCTTAAAAAGGGCTCAATTGAGCAATCATTTTTTCCACCCAAACGTGCCATCTCTTGCCAAAAAGTGTAACCCAACTCCATGATTTCACCCTATAGATTATGAATTTCTAACAATTTATATCCTAATTATTATTATTATCCAATTTTAAGGTCATAGCCAAGCTAGACACCAAATTGGTGTATGAAATCCCCTTGTTTGTGGGACAAGAGACCCACCTCCACGCAACGATTTGATTATTGTCTACGAAGGCATACCTACTCTAACCCCTTATGGTTTTTGAACCTATGACCTCTTAGGAGGAAAGACATGCTCTTAACCATTAGGCACTTGACCTGAGATGCCTCATGTTTAACTCTAATGTTATAGGAGTATTTTCTCAAGAACTCTATCCAATAATTGGACCTCACACACTCTATTGACCTCTAATTTCAGTTCTGTGGCATTTCAAAGTTTACCCTCCAAAACTCATTTAAGGCCATAAATCACACTTAATATTGGTTTACTATATTTGTGAAATTTCTAATTCTTTATAACTAATAATTTAGTTTGGGTTGTTGTTTCTAAAAGGGTATGGCCCAAAATAGTGACAATGCATCTCATCATCTAGTTGGAAAACATTGTTTACCTAAAAGTAGTCTATAGCCTTCATATTTCTATCTGAAACTAGGGTACTTACAATTCAAATTCCAGCAAAAGAATTTTTAAGTGGATTTGGGTTGTTCTGGTGTTTCTTTTCAATTTTGTTTCCATTACCATATAGCATAAAATATAGAGCGGTACCATGTGTTACATTTTTCATGTGGATTCTTTCAATTTGTGGTAGTTTGTATCTGAAGATATAAATATAACATAAAAAGGAAACTAAACTTTTGTATTTGAAGGAAATACAAACTGAAATCTAAGGCCATCAGTTGTATTGATTTATATACCGATTGATGTTCATGTTTCAAGTTTCTAGCTGAGCTAAATCATTTGTATGGAATGAGGGTTCATTGCTTTTCTACTCCTATGATGTCCAAATGCAAGGTTCATAAGTTCAGCGTCATGCTTTCTAGCAGACAATCTCTTTGTAAACAGTTTGAAGATGAGCCAATGGGATGCTCATTTGGAACTATTAACTGATTGAAGGGGTGTCTAAAACTTTAGAGAGACACAAAATTGGATTATTTGGGAAGTGCAACACATCAAAAGCTGAGCTGTTATCCAAAGTACTTACTTTTCACCATTGTTTATTTCACACATTTTGAGATAAGCATTATGGCTCTACTTTGGTGTCTAGATAGTTAATTGCTAGCAAGGACATATCCTAAACAATGACGGTAAAGAGATTTCATTGCATACACTAAGGCTTTTGTATTTGCGGTGCCAATGGCCACCTTAGCGAAACAGTGTTGTTGCTTGTATTTAAATCTCTTAATTGGAACCCTTGGGTCCTTTGTTCTATAGCTTGTGTTTGCAAATGGTTTGAAGACATAGCCAAATAGGTTCTCTGGAAGGAGTTTTGTAAGTCACGGGCACTAAAAATGGTAGCTGATATCCTTGATGGAGGTAGTCATGGCACCATTGATGGGAATTGGAGTGCTCTCGAAAAGCTTATGATCTATTGTTCAGGATGCTCTGATAGTAGCAATGTTTTCCAGTTGAAGCTTATAACAGGACACTTTGTATATAGAACAAGATTTTCAAGGACACCTGGCAGGAGTTTTCTTGTACCACAGTGCAGAAGTGATACTCTGTATGCGACAAATCCTTGTGAGCATCTAGACCAAGGAGAGGACGGTGACGTGGGATTACTTCAAGGAGTATTTAAAGCTTTTGGGAAATCAAAGGTAAGGAAAATGCTGATTGAAAAACATGTAGAATTGCATCCAAAAGAAATTTGCCCATATTGTCATGCCAAGGTATGGAGCATGCTTCAAGCCAAAATGATCCCTAAAAGTGCGCACAGAATATTGTGATCTTATGAAGACCAGATTGAGTATTTTGTATGCCTTAGTGGGCACTTGCTTGGCATCTGCACACTTTTACCACTCTCAGATTCTTAGATTGCATCAAAGGAAGATTAATGTCTGAAACAGATTCTCTCAAAACTTTTGCCTTTTGCTAGTAGTTGAATTTCTCTATTGCACCAAGACATAAGCGGCAGTGAAATCTGTTCAGTTGAAGAAGGGCAGCTACGTATCTGCATAGATGAAATCAAACGACTTAGAAGGTGTACACGTGGTAGAGTTATCATGTTAGCTCAATGGAGGACACATAATGTCGATATACAAAGAAAATCATTTTTAAATAGAAAAAATTGTCATGTTAACTCAGAGGAGGACACACACTGTCGATTTTCAAAAAGTGATTCCCAGAGAAAAAAAAGAGATGCAATGTAAATGCAAAATTGACGATGGCATATCATGTTCGTGGCATGTATTGTGCAATCGGTTTGTTATCGTTATGCGTGTGCAATCAAATTGATAAGTACTTAACCTCTATATTTCACATGACATTATGTTGATTCACATTACGCATTTAAATTTATTGAAATGGAATTGGATTAAATCCAGAGTTAAGTTGCTACGTCATGCGCACATGGGGCGATTCTGAGAATCGCTAGGTGGAGGGGCGATTCTTAGAATCGCCCTGCAATTAGTGGCGATGGCGAGGCGATTCTAAGACTCGTCCATGCACCCGACGATTCTCAGAATCACCCCATGTGCGCATGACATAGCAGCTTAACTCTGGATTTAATCCAATTCCATCTCAACTTTAATAACAACTAAATATAGCATAAAAAGGAAACTAAACTTTTGTATTTGAAGGAAATACAAACTGAAATCTAAGGCCATTAGTTGTATTGATTTATATACCGATTGATGTTCATGTTTCAGGTTTCTACCCGAGCTAAATCATTTGTATGGAATAAGGGTTCATCATTTTTCTACTCCTATGATGTCCAAATGCAAGGTTCATAAGTTCAAAGTCATGCTTTCTAGCAAACATTCTCTTTGTAAATAGTTTGAAGATGAGCCAATGGGATGCTCGTTTGGAACTATTAACTGATTGAAGGGGTGTCTAAAACTTTAGAGAGACACAAAATTGGATTATTTGGGAAGTGCAACACATCAATAGCTAAGCTGTTATCCAGAGTACTTACTTTTCACCATTGTTTATTTCACACATTTTGAGATAAGCATTACGGCTCCACTTTGGTGTCTAGATAGTTAGTTGCTAGCAAGGACATATCCTAAACAATGACGGTAAAGAGATTTCATTGCATACACTCAGGCTCTTGTATTTGCAATGCCAATGGCCACCTTAGCGAAATAGTGTTGCTGCTTGTATTTAAATCTCTTAATTGGAACCCTAGGGTCCTTTGTTCTATAGCTTGTGTTTGCCAATGGATTGAAGACATAGCCAAATGGGTTCTCTGGAAGGAGTTTTGTAAGTCACGGGCACAAAAAGTTGTCGCTGATCTCCTTGATGGAGGTAGTCATGGCACCATTGATGGGAATTGGAGTGCTCTCAGAAAGCTTATGATCTATTGTTCAGGATGCTCTGACAGTAGCAATGTTTTCCAGTTGAATTAATTAAGTTGGATTAATTAATCGAACCGCGATTAGTTAAGAGCCAAAACCCCTGATGTGTTAAAAATGGATTAATTAGTCACCTGCATTAATTAATAGCCTCTCCGCCAATACAATCACCCCTGATATCATTAAAATTATTAATCCTTCATTCGTCCAATCATATCATCCCTAATATAATTCAAGTCAATATAATTATGTTAATTATGCTATCAGGTCCCTTCCATAACTCCCTAACACTTTTTGCCGCCAACTGCCATTCGATCTGCCCTCCCTCATCCAACGACTCTCGCTCATATCACACGGGCCTTTTGGTCAAATGTTAACCACGCGATATAAGCTGTTTTGACTTTTCGCCGATGCTATGTGTCATGCAATTTGTGGCATCGTGCGACCCTCTGCCAAAACCACCAACCTCCCAAAATATGTGAGATGAAAACCATTACCGCTCCTGCTTAGCGCCTCCACTAAACGCAAAGTGTCCCATCGATTAGTTGACAGCAACTGTAGTTTTCCCATTCACCCACCAAAATCCATTGACTTTGTGCATAAAAACAAAAATATTCATTGTTTTCCCTTTTTACCGAGAAAAGGAAGCTTCTGCTTTCCATGCACACACAAAGTACAACCACCATTAGTTGTTGAACCTCCAGGCCACTGCAGACTACTGTGCGCACCCAGTAAAGCATTCACCATAGCCATTTGTCCCTTCAATCGACCATAACCAAGTATTTACCTCATTTCCTTCTCAGAAACCCTATTTTTGTATTGAAACCTCCACCAAATTGCTCTAAACTCAAGTAATTCAGTACAATTAAGTTGTTTCTTAGCCCCAAGGATTCCCCAAGCACCTTTTTTATCTAAAAACCTTGAAAACCCCAACTTTCTTCCTTGAATACACAAGAACCAAGGATGTAAGCTCATGTCGCCCTAAATGTTACACCAATCACTACTCCCCACAGGGATTTGGACCACCTTCCCTTGGCCGATAAAAATTTTCAAATCAGGGACCTTCCTTTTGAAGAAACCCCCTTGAAGCTATATTGCAAGTATCAGGACAATTATCTGAACAATGCTGATAAAATAGGTCTTTGGGAGTCAAACCTACCTAAATATCAATTCCCCACTATCCATATTTTCCCAGATATTGTCCACTAATGCCATGCAAACTACAACCCCAATATGAGAGTTGTAATGTCGCTTGATTAGAAAGTCCTTTTCACCATTACAACTGAGTCTATAAATGAAATGTTGCAATTACAGTGTGGCCAGGACCTCACTCCCCTTTCTATTGTCGATTTACTTGAAAAATATTCAAGGCTGTCCAATTCCGAAATTAACCAAGTTTTTCAGACTTTCATGGAAGAAAAATATAGGCCAAAAGAACCCCCTCCTTATATGTCAAGCTTCTTTACAAGTCTGGGAAAGGATATCATCACCATGATTGCTTGTATTTTGAGTTTTACTACTAGTGAGTATGTAGATGAGTTGACCTTAGCCTACATGTCTATTTTCACCCCTCGTCAACCTCCTATAGTCAAATTTGCATTGCTGATAAGATGCATGACCAATTCATGAGATTAGAGAATGAGAGGGTATTTAAATATTCTTCAGTCTTGTATCATTTTTTCCTCTACTACCAATCTGATAAATTCCCTTTCTCAGTACAAAAGCTTAACACTAGAGGGAACCCCAGGTCAGTCATCTTCTGGACTTCCATTTTACACAATTTGCCTTCTTCTCCCTATCCTTTTACAGATTTTATTGATCAATTTGTGCATCCATTAACTACCATGTTGACAGGAAGTCCCCCTCCTAGAATCAGTGATGATATTAATATAATTCTTCAGTTATCCGGGCAATACAAGGTTGGAGACTGGTACTTGTACCAGAACCATACCAAGGTCAGAATTTATGGATGTGAGCTGCCTCCTTTTAAACTACCCAAATACCTCCCCATGCGATTATTTGCCCTGGAGTATTACAGGAAAATGATCAATTCTGATGAAATCCACTTTATGAAGGCTAAGAAGAAAGCTCACTTAAGGATAAAGGATCACCTAAGCCCATTTATTTGTAACAACAGAAAAGCAGTGGAAGAGGCAGAGGAAATCCTTGAGAGATTGAGATTTAAAAAGAGTTTCATCTGGCCTTATGATCCTCATAGCTTCATTTGTGACAGAAGCTAGAAGCATAAACTATCCCCCTACATCCATCATAGAATTCCAGAGATTGAACAGTATGCAAATCAAAATGAATGGGTGGAGGGAACACTTATAAAACAAGATAGTACACAAGTTGAAGTAGAAAATGTTATGAAAGATTTGGAAAGACAACTTGATTTGGATTCCTTTGTATAGGTGCCTGGAGAATCTTCACTGACACCAACATAGGAGCAGAGATATTTTTGAGGTAATTTTTGTATAAATACTTCTCCATTCGAAGTAATGTGGGTGGATTCTATAACATCTCTATAAATCTATGCTATCAAGCTGACAAAGCTTTTGTACTCAAATTTGGTTTTTTTGCTGGAAAAGGAATGAAAGTTGAGGACATTTCATTAGATTCTCCTATAGTATAATTACAAATAAGTATTCTATCCTTGTGATTTTATGTGTTTTCTATATGTTTTAATGTTTCATGCATCTTAAATCTAAATGGTAAAATAGTCAAAGTGTATCAGAATTAGCTTTATTGCTCTCTACTATCAACAACCTACCATTTATATGTTTTCTTCTAAACTATCTCGATAAAGGAATTCTTAATTGCCCCTTCATCTCTGTAGTTTTTCTCTAATAAGTCCCTGGTATAGGATTCTTAATTGCCCTTTGCCAGTTGACCTATCTTCCTTTCCTCTTTCTAATCCTAACTTGAGGATTCTTGATTGCCCTCTAGTTTTGAGAAGAAATATCATCCATTCAAGCCCCAAAGTTTGTTTTTATTTTGCTATCCTGCCTGTTGAACTCATACCTCATCAATTTCACTTAATCCAGTGAATTATCCTTGATTGACTCCATAGCCCAATGGCCTAAAGCCTAGTTTTCCCATTTTTTTTAGAACTCCACCACTCTCAAACATAACAACCTCACTGAACATTAATAATAGCCTAAAATATTTTCAAACATAGCTAAATCATAAAGAGAGAGCCCTCTCTGGACTTAGGTGGGCTAGCACTCGAGTCTAAAAGTTGGTTTGTGGTTACCTTGGATCCTTTCCTTCTTTTGATAACTTCTAAGGAAAATATGAGTGATAACATAGTGGCGACCATACTAGGAAAGAATAAATCCTCAGTTGAAACAAACCTTTGAGAAATCTAGAAATTTAATTTAAAGCATCTTAAAGGATTGTTAGAAGTTATTTTGAAAAATCAATAAAAGAATAGCATTTAAAAGACTTGAAATCTAGCTTTAGGGAGAACTCATTACACCAGGGCTAACCCTGATCCAAATCCTCCCCCTATGTTTGAAAATCCCAACCTGATTCCGAGAACGATTAGAATACAAGAAAGTTCATTGAGCCCCAGAACTTTGTTCAGATCACAGTCATGTCCTGTTGAGTGGCTTTTCCTAGAAGATCTTCCTTTTGATGAACATTTTGAACTCTCTCTATTTAGAACCACATATGATAGTGAATTATTTGACCTAGTCCAAGATCTAGAATTCCTCAGAGAACTTGAAACCCAACGAGCTAATTCGTCAATTGATCGATATCTGTAGAATTCCACTCAGTCATCTCTTACCACCAATAGAACACCTGAAATTTCTGAAAGTACTTCTCTTTCTGCTAGTTCATCATTATTTCTGCACTCTTCTGAAATCCATTCGACCCCTCCCTTCATTCCTTCACTTCCTCTCTTGCCAATCATCACTCAACATCCCATCACCACCTCCAGTTCTTCCTCCATAACCCAAACACCTCCTGTTACCCCAACTCCCCTTCATACAACTACCCAACCTAGAATCATGGCCAATAGATATGCTCGCCTTGTGATGCCTACTCCCCTAGGTGCCATGCCTCAAGACTATCATAGTAAAATTACTACTTTTGATGGCACTGGAACCTACACAGCTCAGCAGCACAGTAAGAAAATGACTGACTATTTTGAGATATATGAAATTGACACAATTGACGTTCAAATGAGAATTTTTGTTCAGAGTCTGACTGGGGAAGTTAGAACCTAGTTTAGATATTTAGCCCCCCAAAGTATAGATAGCTTAAGAGTTCTTTACCAGCAATTCTTGAATAGGTGGGCTAGCACCTGAGTCTAAAAGTTGGTTTGTGGTTACCTTGGATCCTTTCCTTCTTTTGATAACTTCTAAGGAAAATCTGAGTGATAACACCAACAACGCCAGGTCAGGAGAGTGAGCCCAAATCCCTAATTAGGGTTGTGGCAAGATCAAGATCTATAAAATACTCAAAAGATCAACAATTGTATTAATCAAAATATCATTACAAAGGTCTGCTGTTATGGCTCATAAATATCATCTATCTTCTAGCGGTGGCTTTCCTAGCCCCGTAATCACTACTTGTACATTTCATTAATCAACTAACAGTGCCTAAAATTACGATAACGATCTATTTGCAAGTACATAGCAGTTTCTTGAGTTACAACAGAATTCAAAGATATCACTTATGCTGGTCGATAGGTTGATCCACCATTGCAATTGATACCCAAAGATAGCGTTGCCAACTCCATAGTCATCATATGCTGAATCATGCCTTTAATCATCACTCCTCCAAATCTACACGAAGACTTAACTTAGCAAGTCGCTTTAGGAAATAATCCCCTACGACTACGCTTCATTAATTAATAATTCACAAAGACATGACAATAGGTGTACCTTCATTGTTTAGAATGCAAATTGACCAAAAAGGGCATGAAATGAGTAAATTAAAGGGATAGAAAGGTGGGTAAAAAGTGTGCAAAATTAGAAATCAATAGGAAGCATGATTAAATAATAAAATTTCAAGCACATGCAACAAGCTACAATTTAGAGCAAATCTCTTATTGCCTTCACAATGGTTTGGCTCATGTATAAATTAACTCTAATGTAAAACAATGGAAACCAGAATATATTAGGAAATAACATTGTGATAAGACATGTACATGATCTATCCAAAGGCCAAGAACGAGGAGGTTAGTAGCAATAGCTGGTAGGAATCAAGCAACAATAACGAATAAATAAAGGAGTTCTAAGTTACAATTAGAAGAGTTGCCAGAACAATAAATGGCATGGCTGGAATTAAACAAGTCAAGCAATTTAATGTATGTTTCTGGTTGTGAAAATGAACAGAGTACAACATTTGAGCAAATCTCAAAATCACTAAAATTTGTACATATTCAAAAGACATAAGGACATATTTTGTTTTTAAGTCCAATCTCTCCATTTAGAAAAAGCAAAGAAAAAAGTGAGCTAGTCTCAACCTCTACATAGAGGAACCATAACGTTGGGATTGGATAGATTGATAGGGTCCAAAGTTTTATATGGAAGTCCATGTTCATTAAAAAATTGATGAAATTTAGAAATGGTAATGCAAGAGTTGCTTCCATGAATTAAAAGACACTTGGGAACAAAATATGCAGGTCTTTGGCTGCAAATGAGATAAAACTACAAAGAGTATCATATTTCTATCTGATTACATAGGAGGGAAGGCTAAGAGATTATATATATGAGAATAAATGTATGAATTTTCAATTCTAAGACCTTTTTTGTAATTTTATGAATTCGAGAGCCTGTCAATTTGAAGGATTTCATTCTCTATTTAAGTTTATTTACATTTTACAAAAGACCATTTTTCGCTGAAATTTCTATTTCCATATGACCATTTTCACTGAAATTTCTATTTCCATATGACCATTTTTCACTGAAATTCATTTGTATTAAAGCAGTACACCAAAATTACACCTGCATTAATGAGAGAACCTGATACAAAAATAAGAATTCAAATTCCGCCTTTATATATAACACACTGGACTGTTATCCAAAAAAGATCTATCAAGCTTATAGTAGCAAAAAGACAAATAACCATTTTCTGGAGTTTGTGACAATCCCGATTACCTTTAAAGCCCATTGATCTCTTAAAAAAGAGTTTGTTTTCATCTTCTCAATACCTGAGATAAAGGCAAACATTAAACCTATGATTTTTTTTTGACAGGGAATGGTTCTCAAGGATAAATGTCAACTATTCCGGCAAGACAATGCTTCAAACACAAGTGCAAATCCAAGGGAAGCAAATGTTAACGCAAAAATCATAATATTGAGAATATAGGTTCCATTTTTTTTAATGAAAATGAAAATATTAATGAGTTTCATACCGACATGGGAATTTGTACCATGACCCTAGGGTAGGTAGACCCTTGCTCTTCAACATCCTTGAGTTCAAAACATTCATCTTTTGGCTTTGGCTTTATCTTCTTGTACAAATTGATAAAAAAGAAAATGATGCAAATGTTTTCCATAGATTGAACTGGGGCAGAAATGTAAATGGATATGAATGAATCATAGCAGAGATATATTAAATGCAGGAAATCTTCAATCCCGAATAAAGTTGGCGTGTAAAAATAGGGTGTGGAGAAAAGTCACCTATTCAGGTAGGAAAATGCTTGAAACACAAGTGCTGCCAGTGTAGCTACAAAAAGAAATGACTTAGGAAACCTAAACATTTCCTTTTTGTATTGCTCAGATTACATTGCCAACCCTTTTCTAAAAATAGGCTTCTGTCAACAAGAAGACTCCATAGTCCTCTAACAATTGAGGCAAGACACCTTGCAACATTGTGAGCCTTAAGATGAAACACCCTCAATTTCTAAGCATTCTTTCCCCCGTCCTGTTAATAATTGCTTAAGGATATATATTTTTGCTATCTCAAAAATGCAACAACTACAATACATAACCAAAAAATGGGAACCGGGTACTCTTGTCATGTCAATCAGGTAGTTCCTAAAACCTCCCTCTTTAACTAAGATCCATAATTCTACCTACACATAACCCACTCTTGGTATTGTTTCCCATACCTTTGAAAACCTTAAGCTATTATGCAGCAACCATATATGTAAATTTCATTTGGAAACACAATGTACACATAACATAATTATATAAAAAAGTGAATTGCAATTAGTAGAGAATGTGATAGCTACACATCAAGATAAGCACTCAGATTCTTGAAGTGGCATGGAAGTAGTTGTTGGAAGAAGCCTCATATTTAAAAGAAATGTGGAAAATAGTTGAAATAGCCTCAAAGATCCACTTATCGTGTCCATAAGAGAGAGATCAAGAAATCAACTCATCAATTATATATGAATAGCAACAATTAAAATAGATTTCAAGGGAGACTTCAATGGAATATCTGTAATCCAAAGCTCAACTTACTATCCATAATCCAGATATCATTATCCAGACCTAACCTAAACTTTACTAAATTTTGCAATAGTAGCAACTCCATATGCGAGAACACTAAATTTACAAAGCAATGAAGCACTAGACTTTATATAATGCAAAGACCAATAAACAACACCACTTAATGTAACAATACTTCCATTTACAAAGATAGAAGCTGAAAAGGTAAAAAATTTAACTAGTTGTTTGGCTAGTTCTGGAGGTAGCATGTCCGTACAATGCCTAACAGATTCATTTTGCCTTGGAATTCATGCACTGCTGTGAGCAATTTGAAGTGCACTAGTCTTGACATTCAATTTGATAGTTTTTGCATCCAATTTGAAGTTAAAATATATTTGTAAATGGAACCTCTACACAGAGGAACCATAACATTGGGAATGGCTAGATAGACAAGGTCCAAAGTTTTATATGGAAGTCGATGTTCATTAAAACATTAATGAAATTTAGAAATGATGATGCAAGAATTGCATCCATGAATTGAAAGACACTTGGGAACCAACTATGCAGGTCTCTGGTTGTAAATGAAATAAAACTGCAAAGAGTATTAGATTTCTATATAATGACATAGGAGAGAAGGCTGAGAGATTATATATCCAATAATAGTTGTATGAATTTATAATTCTAAGATCCCTTTTGTAATTTTCTAGAATTAAGAGTCTGTTAATAATTTTGAAGGATTTAATTCTCTATTTAAGTCTATTTACATCTTACAAAAGATCAATTTCATTGAAATTTCTATTTCCATATGACCATTTTTCACTGAAATTCATTTTGTATTAAAGCAGTACACATCTACAGTAATGAGACAACCTGATATAAAAACAAGAGTTCGAATTCTGCCTTTATATATAGCACACTAGACTGTTATCCAAAAGAGATCTATCAAGCTTATAGTAGCAAACAGACAAATAACCATTTTCTGGAGTTTGTGACAATCATGATTACCTTTAAATCCTATTGATCTCTTAGAAAAGAGTTTGTTTTCATCTTCTCAATACCTGAGAGAAAGACGAACATTAAACCTGTGAAAAGTTTCTGACAAAGAACGATTCATAGGGACACCAAGATTGGAAGAAGCGTCACATTTAAAAGAACTATGGCCAATAGTTGAAATAGCCTCAAAGATCCACTTATCATGTCCATAAGAGAGATATTAAGAAATCAACTCATCAATTATATAGGAATAACATAAATTAAAATATATTTCAAGGGAGACTTCAATGGAATATCCATAATCCAAACCTCAACTTATTATCCATAATCCATATATCATTATCCGGACCTAACCTGAATCTTACTAAATGTTGCAATAGTAGCAACTCCATATGGGAGATTACTAAATTTCCGAGGCAATGAAGAACTGGACTTTATGCAGTGCAATGACTAACAAACAACACCACTTAGTGCAATAATACTTCCATGTACAAAGGTGGACGCTGAAAAGTTAAAAAATTTACTTGGGTGCTCAGTTAGTTCTAGTGACAGGAGGTCTTTACAGTGCCTAGCAAATTCAGTTTGCCTTGGAATTCATGCACTGCGGTGACCATTTTGAAGTGCACTAGTCTTGACATTCAATTTGACATTTTTTGCATCCAATTTGAAATTAAAATATATTTGGAAATGGAATTTGCTAAATTGTCTTGATCAAAATTAATGGCAAATAATGTTTTTGTTTTTTTTGGTTTTTTGTTTGTTTGTTTGTTTGTTTGTTTGTTTTTTTTTTTTTTTTTTTTTTTACATTGGGATTTTTTTTTTGAAAGCATGCATTAGCTGAATTAGGCTCCAAATATGATTATTCATGGCTTCTCAAAATTATCAACGCACTAGGTTACTTAGGTTTCACATATCAGCGTTCATGGCTTCTCAATATGACCAAATATCTCCAACTATGAACAAAAACCACTCTAATTCATGACACTAGTCCCAAAGGCACAAATAAAATTACCATATTAACATTGTATTACTGGCTTGGTCTTCCAGTGGATAGGGTTTATACTTTTGATACTTGTAATTTGGCCCACTTTGGTTTAACAAAGGTTTCGATTGGGTGTGGTGTCATGTTGGCGGGTCTGAATGTCCAAATTTTATACTTTGGTGCCTTGAAGAATAGGTGTTGTTGAACTGTAGTGTTGACCCCTGTTCTGCTCTGAATACTTAAATGTTTATCAATGAACAATAAAATGGCCAATTTGTGTTTCACATTCTTAGCTTATACTACAGGTGAAGTTGAGACCTACGCCCTGAAGTGAGACTTGAGTATGAGCACAACTAGCATAATATATTTAACAAAGGCATGTTTTGATTCATCAATAATTATCAATTTTTTTTAATAGATACAACTAGTTCGACTTACTATCTGAGCCAGTCTATTATCAAACCAAAGCAATTAATATTTTCTTCAAGTATATAAACTTTTCTCAAGTGAATATAGAGCGGCTCTACACATTTGTTTAGCTTTCTTTGGATCTAAGCTTATGAAACCACTCTAACTCATGGCACAAGTCCCAAAAGCACAAAGAAAATTACCATATTAGCATTGTATTACTGGCTTGGCCTTCCATGTGAATAGGGTTTATACTTTCAATACCCGGGTTTATATTTTCGATACCTATAATCTGGCCCACTTTGGTTTAACATAGGTTTCGATTGGGTGTGGTGTTATGTTGGTGGGTTTGCATGCCCAAATTTTATACTTAACTGCCTTAAAGAATAAGTGTTGTTGAATTGTAGTGTTGACCACTGTTTTGCTCTAAATACTTAAATGTTTATCATTGAACAATAAAATCGCCAATTCATGGTTTACATTCTTAGCTTATACTACAGGTGAAGTTGAGACCTACACCATGAAATGAGACTTGTATGAGCACAACTAGCATAATATATGTAACAGAGACATGTTTTGAGTTGTCAATAATTATCAGTGTTTTTAATAGATACAACCAATTCGACTTACCATCTGAGCCAGTCTAATATCAAACCAAAGCAATTAATATTTGCTTGAAGTATATAAACTTTTCTCAAGTGAATACAAAGTGGTTCTGCACATTTGTTTGGTTTTCTTTGGATATAAGCTTATGATTTCTTTGGATCGAAGCTTATTTACTTTTTAGCATACACATTTTTGCAGAGGCATAGAGAAAGATAAGATTGAAAACATATTTTGGCATAGACGCAGAAAAGTTACTTGTTGATTTTGAAAGCAAATCCTTCAGGTCTTTGTGGTTTGATGAAGTTGTATGTTCTTCAGCTTCAATGATTTTCATGAAAACCACACTGCAATATACTCGCATTTGCAAACCACACTGCAGGGAAAATTGAATGACGAAACTAAACAAAGGCCATGCTTCCATGCATGTTCAATGTAATTTAATATAGGAATACATGGGTTGGGAGTCTGGAAATAAATGAATTGAGGTGATGAGCATGGGCAGGAGATTGCGTAGGAATGGGTGGTCACTTCAGATACGTGGAAAGACCATAAGAAAAATGGATGACCTAGTTCAGGCACAGAAGCTAATAACACTATAAATGGGCATGGAGTAAGTAACAGGATCAGACCATGGGCTATAAATGGGCATGGGGCAAGTACATTCTCGTGCAAGCCCTATAATTTTTCAATCCACTGCTCATGCTTCTCATGCGGTAGGTGATGACATGGTAAGCACTTTGACAAAGTTGTACATCTTAGCTATAGATGACGATGACGACAATTTTGAGAGCAACAATAACTAAGGGCAATCTCCAACAAATTCTTCATTTGACCATGTTCATTCTTGCAGGACCCCTATAATTTCCCAATCCACTGTTCATGCTTTTCATGCGGTAGGTGAAGACATGGTAAGCACTTTGACAAAGTTGTACAGCTTAGCTATAGATGGCGATGACGATAGTTGTGAGAGCTTCGCTGTTGACAGTCCACCATGTGGTAGTTCCATATAGTAAATTAGAATTGGGTCGAGGACGACGAAAACCAAGGTCTCTGATTGACTATGGTGAACAAGGTTTTCCCACCCCAAACCCACAATGAAAGATGCCTATCACTGTAAATATAATTTTATTATTATATGATATATTTTTTTTATAAACCTATCTGTATTAAGTTCTTCTTCTATTATTGATTTATAAGCTTTAGAATAATGCATGACTCACTTTATATTATTTATTTATATATATTTTAATAAAATAATACTTCTTATTAATTATAAAAAATATAATATTAACCATTTTAAGCCCCACACATTTTTTCCTTCTTCTAATTTTTCGTTAATATTAATAATTTTGATCGAGTGTTTTTAAATCTTAAAACAATTTCAAAGCCTTTCATGTTGGTATGTTTATTGATCATGGAGAAATTTTACTTAATAAATTGGTTATCTTATTTGTGTCCATCTCATTTTTTTATTTACACTGAAGGCTTTCTTTTAAGGAAAGTTCGTTTAAAACCTTCGCAGTTTCTTTGCATCCAATGAAAATAAGCCACCCAACTCATCCACTTGTCCTCTTAGCCTAGCCAGCTGTCGGTACTCTGAATGCCCACCAAACTTGCTGCTTAACCTTCTCCATTTCTGGCACGTTTGTTTGATAACATCAAATCACATTCTACAACGAGGGATGGAGGTTTAGAGATAGCCATATAGGAAGGATTTTGATTTAATTCATTTTAAATATTAGTAAATTATTTATTGAGTTAAGAGATTTATTTTATATTTTAATATGATAGATAAGTGTGTTTTATTTGTTATTAAAATTGAAATTTTTATTTATATCTATTAAAATAAAATTAATAAAAAATTTAAAAATTAAATAATTATATAAAATATTTAAATAATATTAATTTATAAAAAAATTACAAATAAAAAATTAATCTAAATTTAAAATAAATCTATAGTAATCCTTAACCAAAACGAATCCATCTTTAATTAAGATGAGATCCCAACCCTAACAAAAACAAATCCATCTTTAATTAAGATGAGATCCCAACCCTAACAAATGAATGAACGAAATATTTTTAATCCATAAAAAAATCCCACAAGTTCTTTTCGTTTTAAAGATTATTAGTGTTTTATTAGTGTTTTAGTTTCACATGTGGTCAAACCACAATTCAAAATTATCTGCTCAACCGTTCAATGCAACTAACCACGGGTTAATGAAGCTCATGGCTTAATAAGTTTAAGAAACTCGCTTATCTATTGCTTTAATAATAGTTAAAAACGGTCCAAATTATAATAACAATTAATTCAAGATATACATATTTTTAAATCGGTGTTAAGTTTTAACTTTTAATTACTATAACCATGCTTTTTTATTATATCATGTTTTAATTACTATAACTATGTTTTATTATTATTATTATTATTATTTGCTTATGGTTTACGGATATTCGTGGTTACTAGGTAGCCGTTACGTTTATGGATTAACACTAGGTTGGATTCCACCCCTTGGCCCATTTAGTGACTTGACCCCAATTTTTTTTTTTTTTTTTACTTATGGTTCACGGATATCCGTGGTCACTACTAGGTAGCCGCTATGTCCACTGATTAACACTAGGGTGGCACTAGGGTACTAGGTAGCCCATATGTCCACTAATTAACACTAGGGTGGCACTAGGGTACTAGGTAGCAGCTATGTCCACTGATTAACACTAGGGTGGCACTAGGGTGGACTCCACCCCTCGGCCTACTGATTAACACTAGGGTGGCACTAGGGTACTAGGTAGCAGCTATGTCCACTGATTAACACTAGGGTGGCACTAGGGTGGACTCCACCCCTCGGCCTATTTAGTGAGATGACCCCAATTTTTTTTTTTTTTTTTGTACTTATGGTTCACGGATATGCGTGGTTACTACTAGGTAGCCGCTATGTCCATGAATTAACACTAGGGTGGACTCCACCCCTCGGCCTAGGTAGCCGCTATGTCCATGAATTAACACTAGGGTGGACTCCACCCCTCGGCCTATTTACTGACCTAACCCCAAGAGCTTTAGGGAATTGACCATATGACCTTCGATTTGCGAGACACTGATTTGACCAATTGAACTAACTCTTAGGGCTATGCTTCTTTACTATTTCATTTTTCAATTACTATAATTACCCTTCTTTACTATTTTATTTCTCATTATATTTGTATAATGATTTGGTTGTGTGTAAAGGCCCTTTTTCTAGTAAAATATCTATGCACTGTGACTATTTTTTTTGTCATCAATTTAAAGTATAACATCCACGACAATTAACATCTCTTTATAAATTTTTGTTTTAAGTAATTCCAAACGTATCGCAACTAATGAATCTCAAATTCTGAAAGCCATTGGTTTTTATATAAATCTCCTTAATCACTGAATTTTTATTATAATCGTTATTATAATTTATAATAAAGTGTATTTTAACTATGTTTTCATATATTATTTTTATTATTAAATTGAGACTTCTGTGATCTATATCAAATTTTTGAAGATTTTTCGGCGGAAATCACATAGAGAAACTTTTGTCGACGCGTTTCGAATCAACCAGTGTGGTTCATCATCAGGAAAAGTTTCCTGACGATGAACCACACTGGTTGGTTCGAAACGCGTTGACAAAAGTTTCTCTATTTCCTGACGATGAACCACACTAGTTGGTTCGAAAAGCGTCGACAAAAGTTTCTCTATGTGATTTTCGGCGAAAAATCTTCAAAAATATTATTTTCATGTTTTTAAAAATATTTTAATACATACTTTAATGTATCGATTCTTTGTTATTAAAATATTTTAATATATTATTGTAGATATT
Source organism: Pinus taeda (assembly GCA_000404065.3). Classification (NCBI taxonomy): domain Eukaryota; kingdom Viridiplantae; phylum Streptophyta; class Pinopsida; order Pinales; family Pinaceae; genus Pinus; species Pinus taeda. Next base: position 270,962 of record APFE031175204.1, read on the forward strand.
GTAAATTTTTAAATAGAAAAATTATATTTTTTATACACACAAGTTACATATATATTTTTTATTCTACAGGGAATGAAAACTCTTTCTAGTTAAATCTATTTCAAAATAAAAGTAAAATTAGTTTAAAAATAAATAGATGTAATTGTTGGATCAATGTTTTATATTTTTTAAATTAAGCCATTTGTTTAAAAACAAATGGATAGTAATGGTTGGAAGTAAAATTAGTTTAAAAATAAATGGATAGTAATGGTTGGATTATTGTTTTATATTTTCTAAATTAAGAGATAAAAAAGATATATTATTTTTTATAATCCAATATAATTTATTTTGATTTTCAAATTTGTTAAGTATTTATAAGTAATTTCTCAAACTTCAAATTCTTTTTGAATGTTAAATTTGAAGAAAAGATGTAAACCAAGAGATTTGATTTTTCTCTTAAAAATTAGTAGATTCAAAATTAAAATTGATCAATGAATTGATTAATAATAATAATAATAATAATATTTAATAATATATATATATATATATATATTATATATATATATTCTTCTTTTTATTTTATAAAAATCTTAAATACATAAAGTTACTTATGTATGTGTGTGCGCATGACATTTTTTTTACATGTTTTATAATTTTTTAATATGATATTCATAACATTAGTTTTATATAGAAAGTGATATAGTTTAGGAAAAAAAAATTATTATAAGGATTAGAAGGAGATTCCCTACAACAATATTCATAGGTACAAAGTCGTTACAACATCATTTATCATCATCATCTCACTAGCAGGGATTTATACCTAGGTGAGGAAGATAACCATTCTACCCTACCACTCTAGATAACTTGAATTGACATTCTTATTTATTAGATTTAAATAAAAAGTTTTGAAATATAATGGTTACAAATCTCTATCATTATTTTAATTAATATGAAGATTATTATTTCTAATTATATTTTGCAGCTCAAACAAATCCAAAAGTTGTTTTCAAACAAATGGATTAGTAAATGGTCTGGAAGTAAAATTAGTTTTAAAAAATAATATGGATGGTAATGGTTGGTTATTTTTTATATTTTCTAATTAAGAGATGAAAAAGATATATTATTTTTATAATCAATTATAAATTTATTTGATTTTCAATTTGTTAAGTATTTATAAAGTAAATTTCTCAAAATGCAAGTTCCTTTGAATGTAAGATTTGAGAAAAGGATTGTACTAAGAGATTTTGATTTCTCTAAAAATTAGTAGATTCAAAGTTAAAATTGATCAATGATGATTTCTATATAATATATATATTATATATATATATAATATATATTATATATAATATATATATATATATATTCTATTTTATTTTATTAAAATCTTGAAAATACATTAAATTACTTATATATATGTGTGTGCGTGCATGACATTTTTCTTTTACATGTTTTATAATTTTTTTAATATGATATTCATAACATTAGTTTTATATAGAAAGTGATATAGTTTAGGAAAAAAAAATTATTATAAGGATTAGAAGGAGATTCCCTACAACAATATTCATATGTACAAAGTCATTACAACATCATTTATCATCATCATCGCACTAGCAGGATTTATACCTAGGTGAGGAAGATAACCATTCTACCCTACCACTTTAGATAACCTGAATTGACATTCTTATTTATTAGATTTAAATAAAAATTTTTGAAATATAATGGTTACAAATCTGTATCATTATTTTAATTAATATGAAGATTATTATTTCTAATTATATTTTGCAGCTCAAACAAATCCAAAAGTTGTTTTCTTTTTTCACTGTTTACTATTATGAATTTGGTCTCTTAAACTCTGTTTTTTGCCTCAATGGCCTGATTTAGTTTTTTTTTCACCTCAATGGCATTGATTACTCATTTATATGGATTCCATGTGACAATTTATTCTCAACAATAATGTTCTCATCCTTGAGGGACTATTCATTCTCAACAAAATGTACTATTCATTCTAAAGGACTATTCATTCTCAACAAAATGTACTATTCATTCTAAAGAACAATGCTCAAAGCCATTATATCAAAGCTCATCATGTCACTAGTGAGAAATAAATCTAGGTGAGAAAGATTCTAATCATTTCTCCCAACCACATAAAATAAACCCAATTAACAAATTAAAAAATACACAATTAAATTAATTATTCATTTCAATTTAGAAAAAAAAAACATAAATAATTAAAATAATGTCCTCAAAACATAACTCTCATGTAAATATCAAAATTATAAACACAAGCTTCTCCAATCCATCATAAAGTCATTTGTCCTTCCAACATAGAAACATATAAACATATATGTTGTGAAATTAATAATCGGAGTACATTTTTTTTTTAAAACATTAGAATTATTCAACATTTTAAATATATTTAATTGCACATAAAAACTTAAAAAATGAAAGAAAGAGAACTTAACTACACATAAATGAAAATAAACAAAAAGATGATCCAAGATAATTTGTTTTTATTGCAATGAAAAGGGACATTATGTTATCATTATAAGAAGCGTCCACAAAATCTCAATAAAAAAAACGTGTAAACATTATGTAGGAAATATTTTTCATAAATCTAGACAAGTTCAATGTTAAGGACTCTATGGTAGCTAATTTTTTGTGAATGTTAATAACTATACACATATGATTTTAGGTTATTCAAGAGGCATATTTAGATACTCATTCTAAATCATGAGCTAATAAACCAATTTTTTTCAATCATTATTTTTTTAGTTTCTGTAATTAATTATCTTATGAGCATTTATGTTCATTAGCAATCTCTAGAAAATAGTGAAGGCTTAGATGATTAGTCGAGTTAAACAAATAGATACATGGGAACATATTATTGGTGAAGTTAAACAAATAGATACATGGAAACATATTACCCATCAATTTTATACTTTATAAACTTGATCTATTATGATTGATCTCTGTGCAATGCAAGGGTCTTGACACAACTTGTAGGTTTTTGAGTTAACTAAAGTTTATAGTTTTGATCAATCAATCTCATAAGTTTCAATAGTCTTTTTAAGTGGGATCGTGATATATATTCATAGTTTAGTTTTGTCAAGGGCAGTGAATACTAGGCCATAAGATGTTTCATTTATGTGATGGGGTGGTGACATGGGCGTAGGATATAATAAAGGTTTTATAGTTGCTATCTATTGGTTCAATAATCTCTAGATAAACTAGAATGTTACCCCTTTCAAGGAATTCTACTAAAAAAAATCTACCTTTCTAAGGGTGCGCTCTCTTTGTAGGAACAATCATTGATGGTGCAAGTATTTACAGGGAGAATACTTAATTTATTGATTGGGTATACAATGCTAACTCTAAAGCAATGGATTGTTGAGAGCACTTCCATATATCACTATGGGTCTTTTGGGTTGTTCTAAAAAATTGAGACATGAGGTCATACATATATCTATCTTGTTTCCTTGATGGCTGTAATATAATAAGTAGAAGCTAGGTAGGTTGTAGACTTTATGAATATTGGACAACCTACGATAGACTATGCTAATGTACATTTTGGCTTCTGATTTAAAATATCAAATGTAAAGTTTTTTGTTCTTAAAAAATAAAAGAAAAAAAACTAACAAAAACTAACTAGGATGTTACCCCTCACTATAAGCTAAATATTTTCAATAATTTTATCATAGTATGCACAAAGTCACTTTTGAAATGGTTAAAGAAACTGCAATGTGCATAATTTTTTTTTTCAATATTTGTTATTTAGCTTTGAAAAGAGATTTAAATGCTTGGGGTGATTTTAGACATTATAAATTCTTCCTCAATTATTTTCAATCACTTGACAATGTCCAAAAACTCATTATGTTATTTCCACTATTGTAAATGGAAAATTTGTATATGTTATTGTTGTTAAATTGGATATTTGATGGGAAATAAAATATGTAAAATTTGAAATAGAAATATTGCCATTGAAACAATTTTTCTTTTCATTTATTAGAAAAACTTTTTAAAGAGTTTATGTAAAATCTTAAATAGAAATATGCTATTGAAATAATTTTTCTTTCATTTATTAGAAGAACTTTTTTTAACAATTTTTAGCTAAAGGCCTTACGAGTCTCACAATTCACAATAAGTGAGAACTATCATTATTTCCCTTCACAATTCACAATAAGTGGGAACTATCATTGTTTCTTATGAAAATAAGGAATGTAAGAAAGAGGATACAAATTCAAATTTGGGACAATCCACAATAAGTGGGAACTATAATTGTTTCCCCTTTAATGAATGTGAGAAGGAAGATATAAATTGAAACTAGAGGCATAGGGTATCTGAGTTAGAAAAGACTTAGAAAAAATAGAAAATATTAATTAATTAATGAGGTAATTAAACATGCAAATGAGAAGAAAAATAACCAAAAATACAAATAGGCTAGATGAAAATACAACATTTAATGAAGATGAGAATCTTAGTAATAGAAGCCTAATTTTCTGTCATCCAAAGGTTAGATTCACTCACAAAGCTAAAGCATGTATTTAGTAAAGAATAAACAACAACAATTTTTGAGTCAACCTGTTTTTTGATTCTTCCAACTTCTCCATACTTAGTATCAATAATCAATATTAGTGTCTCAATATTATCTAATTATCAAAAGTTATTTTGTTTTCCTTAATATATAAATTATTAAAAATTAATATTTAAAAAAAATAGTTTGTTAAAAATATGAATTAAATACCTATTTTATTTTAAAATAGGTATTTGTTAGGGTGCTTTAAATCATGGTTGGAATATACCTAACATATAAAAATATGAATTTGTTTTTATGAATTTATAATCATATTTTTTTTTATGAAATAAATTTTTAAAATAAAAAATAAATATCTATATATTTATTTATTATGTTTATTTATGGTTTTTAGATTTTTATTTGTATTAATTATATGGCAGTATTATAGATTGTCAAATTAAAAATTGGTGATTTTATTTTTTATTTTTAAATTGTCTAATATTTAATTTAATTTTCAAAACGTTTTTCACATTATCAACATTTTTAATTTAACATAATTTTGGGAAAATAATTATTGAACACAAAAGTAAAATTCTAAATTTTTTTATAATATTCTTTTAAAAAAGTGTTATTAATTGGGAAAATAAAATTCTATTTATTTTATTATATCCTTTATTTTAGAGAATTCCTCCACAACATTTAACACTTATTAAATTGTAAACTTCATAAGATTTTTAACGTCTAAATCTCTATCATGCCTATTCTAAAGATATTTATATATTTATATTAAATTATTTAAAAATAAAACAAACAAATTCAATTGAGTTAACAATCCAACTCAATTGATTCTCATTTCATCGGAATCATAGTGTGTTATAATTAATTCTCATTTCATCGGAATCATAGTGTGTTAACAATCCACCCTAACAGGGAAATTGAGTCTTTTGAGACGTGGGATGCAGCTTTGAAGAGACACCCAGTCGAATAAATTCTGAAATTATGATGGTAAGTGGAGCTCCTTCGATTGGATCTCAATCACAACATTTTCAGCAGGTTCCCTCCTGCCAAAATTTCACAACCTAAATTAACAGACGAGCTTAAAAAAAAAACTGAAAATTTGAAGATTTAAATCTAATAGGAAGATGATACCTGCAACGAACGACACAGAACACAACAGAGCAATCGTCTTGATCATGGCTGGTGGCAAATTATTTGGCAGAGCCCTCGACCAGAAGTCACCCGCTGCGCAAGTTAAATACATTAGTTACAGTAATTGGTGACCCTCAAGAACAAAGTATAGAAAATTATTACAAGGAAATTAATGCTGCTCTGAGTAGAAAATTATTACAAGGAAATTAATGCTGCTCTGAGTAAATTATATATATATATACGGACCGCATCTTTGAGTGTAGCAAACGCATTCCCGGCCTACGCCACAGTTGGGTTGATCGTTT